>AXCM01000387.1:0-72619 GCA_000473375.1 Anopheles culicifacies | reverse complement strand
TTTTTGTTTTTTGCTATATAGTAGCAGGTTGCTACCAGCAACTACCAGTGTTGTGTAAGTAGATATTTAAATGACTGAAAATAGTGCTACCGTGCATGTTTGCTTGCATTCTGGTTATCTACTAGATCTGTCAGTAGATAGACAGTAGATAGTAACTGTAAAATTGAATTGAACATTTTTCTGCTGTCTTGGGATGATTTTTTCCCCTTTTTTGACCAATAAAGTTTTTTGGGAAAAAGAAAAGTCGGAAAACTCCCAAGGAAATGCCAGAAAAATGAAAAATTGCATAAGCTTTCAATCTACGTACAAACTGTCACGTACAATTTTAGTAATTATACGGTCCTTATTCAAACCAGACCTTTTCTTACGCACTTTCTCTCCCAAACGATGCATAATTTGCAAATAGTGTTCCTCGTTTACTGTAGGACCATTAGGAACAAACTCCGAGTGCACAATTCTACGATTTCATCAGTTGAGGACGTTGATGGACTGCCGCAACAAGAGAAATCTTCGACGACGTCTCGATCCTAGCGAAGTGAATGCTTTATACCACTTGAAGACTCGAGTTATAGACAATGTTCTTTACAATGACAAGGAATTATAGTTCTTGCCATTATAGAAATGTTCAAAATAAATAAAGTTAATATCCACAGACTGATTTATAAGTAGGTAGATTAGGTAGCTATCAAAGGCTCTAACGAGGACTGGAGAGGAGGTAATTATTTGGATTTTCGGGGCCCCTCAGCGCACTGCGGGGTCACTGACGGCCAACTACTTTGAATAACGTTAGATATATCACTGTTTCGGGGACCTTTCATCAAAGCGAATCGAACTTCAATTTATTATACTTTTGACAGCGTCGAAGATAGGCAATTTATACTGCTGCCAGATTCGATACGTGGTGTTAAAGAACAACCATTCATTACGCGCTGAGTCCCCAAAAGTTTTAGCTGATTTCTTTCAATTTTATATTCACATCAACAATTGAAGATTCTCAAGCGATTTACTAACAAAAATAAATTTCCAAATTTTGTGGCATGATTTTCAACCAACATGGACTTTCTTGCAAGTTATACTTGTCTGTTTTGTAATTGTTATAAAACAATGATTTAAAACAAATAACATTTATTTAAGATGTAAGATCATTCACCAAAACAAGTTTGAGAAGGATAACATTATTTTAAAGATATTTAGCTAGAGGTAGGAGTTTGTGTTACGTCAATGCACTCATTAACGTTTTCTCGCATTTTCTCAGAGATGAGCTAACATAAGAGCGCTAACTCATTTGAGCACATGAGCTGGCTCGAGCGGATGAGATAGCTACGGTCGATGAGCTGGCTCGAGCTTATGAGCTATTTCAACCGATAATCCGCTCCAGCTAGTTCCTTAATAGAACGTAGCTCGCGCCCTTGCGCTCACTAGGTAACGACACAACATTAGTTGGAGCACATGAACAGTAAATTCAGTAGAATGTAGATTATCCGCACTACACTGAACCGTTCCTATGCACGCACAATCTAGATTATTGATGGACGCACCAACAGGTCCGGAGCGAAAAAAGAATAATCAGCTAATCAATTTTAATGTATGTGAATTTGTTAGTAACAAGATAAACCAGAGTGACGACTCTTCACTCATTTCGTGGGTGTTCATTTTGGAAGAATTGAGCTAGGAATGACTGGACACTTCGAATTCAATGCATATTTTTTTGAACGCTTATTTAATCGATAACAAATAACATGATTGTGATAAGACTTTCTGATGTTGTCGTTGTTATCTGATATTTAAAACAAAGTTCTCAACATTTGTAAACAACATATCACAATTAATCTAGCAATAATAATATAAAATAATAATAATCAAATAATAAACTACTATTTCTCGTGGAGCGGTTCGGTGGCCAAGGACACCAAGGCGCCGGTCTTCGAACGGACAGGACCGAGGTTCAAATCCCATTCGGGCCGTTCCCCCGTACGCAGGACTGACTATCCTGTTGCGGGTACATTCAAGTCACGGAAGCCAGAAATGGCAGGCCAAGATCTCTCGAGGTTGTAGAGCCAGAGAAGAAGAATACTAAAGTCCAAGTCCCAAGCCACAAAACCATACTTCGCATAGTATCACACTGACACATTGCAACACAGATATGTATGTTCCATAATGGCTCCGTAGCCAAGTTCCATAATTTTATCCGTCTCCGGATCTGTTTCTTCCCTCACTAATCCAGATGCAAATGAAAATGAAATATCAACGCTAAAGGCTTACATATTTTTATATATAAAGATACTGTCTTGGATAATCCAAGCGCTTGTTACAATTACTTGGAGTAAATAGACAATTTGCACCGACTGTTTTTCAGATTGTCGTGAATCACCCAGTTCTAGCCCAAGTGTTGAAATCGGTTGAACAGGGCAAACAAATTTTACTTCGCAGATAGCATCTATCCACCGTGATAATCTTACTCAGGTGATGTCTTACTGTGGAAGCTTCCGGACGAAAAAAAGGTGAATAATCTTAGATGAATATAAGGCTTAATCTTGCTCACGTTACTAAGCCATCATCTAGTAGAGACATATCTAGCTGATTAGTATCGTTTGAAAAGGAACAATATGGAAACAAAGCGTGCCTTTTAGCGTTCACCATTAATAGTGTAGTGCGAATTGTCGTCACCACCACGCAGCAAAGCAAAAAAGAAGCTTCCGCTCTCAAAGAGGCTCCACAGCGCCCATGATTTATGACATACGAGCCCTGCACATGCGAATCGTTGATACAAAGTTGTGAAATACGTCTACGCAGGAAAAAGGGGGAAGCAAAACACAGGACCCATCCGTCCGTACCGGTCTAACCGGCGCCATAATCACTGACGAACGGGCAAACATTCTACGGAAAGAGGAGCGATGAGTACACAAAAAATGTGGTTTCCTTAAATTATGATACACATATTTGTTCGTCGTCTTGATGTCTGCAAATTTGAAAACCAATTGAAAAAGTAGCAAACATTTAAATTGAGAACAACAAAAATTACCAGTCCAATTCATTAGAATGACTATTTAACACACAGCACAATTTGCTAGACTTGAACGTGGTGTCCTTTGCCAATAAAGCGGTCATCTATCCACTTCAAACATTAGCGACACGGCACTCACAACTCACACGCCATCGCATATTTAGCCTGCTCCAGAATAGATGAAGGAGGACACATGCCGGACACTTCCTCCTACGTCCAATCACGTCACCCTCGCAGTCTTATCATTTGACCCGAACACACTAGCCTGAATTCACGTTTATGTTTGATTTCCTCGAGTGCTGCTGGCCTCATTTGCTGAGTACATTTGCGAATCGAGCAAACTAAACACTCAACCGTACACAAATCACAACGCACCGCATTCTACCAAATGCGTATCGGATTCACGAACCGGCTTTTGGGCAACTTCTGCCACCCGGCAATGGTCTCCCAGGAAAGCCGGCTACACTTTCGTTGGACTGGTTTGATGGGGCAGTTTCATTACGTTTGTCGTGTCCTGCTTGCCGGATACCGGTTTGTCGTTTCTGTTACGTTTTATCCCCCATTTACATAGCATTAGCATCGCTCAACGCCGATAGGGAAGCACCTCCTTCATACTGAAGGACTCCGATACAGCGTTGCGGTTGGATCGAAAGCGAAAGAGCGGCGTTCAGTGCAGCAAAGTGCACGATCGACGCGTTGACCTTCAAACAGCGTAACAGCCAAGACGATCGCCAATGGAAGGAAGAAGAAGTTAGATTTACTATCTGTGCTTTCGGGCATTCCAATTGCGTCGGACTGTTTTGCAACAGAACAGGAAGAATTGATTCGTTAAGAAAAAGCTGTTTGTTTAGCCGAGGTAACTCAACGAAACGCGAGCTTTCTTGACGTGCTAAGATACTCTATGCTAATTAGCACCGTTGGGCGATTATTCGTTTTATTGGCTAGATTTAACGTTCCGATGTTTTAATTGATTGCAGTAATATAAACATTTTTATGAGTCTGCTACAGATCGTGAGAATATTTTCCAAAAATTACCAAACCTGAATTTAAACACATTGGAAACGTGTTCTGGTTTTTGTTTTTCTGGTTCCAAGGTAAATGAACTACGGCGGGATGGAATTTGAGCGTATAGAAGTCATTTAAATACTTTCCCAGTTATATGTGTACAAATTTTAGCTATACTACCAATGGATGATTTACTTGGAGGTTGATAGTTGATCATTGATTAATGAAATACATTTTACCAAGATCAACAATAGATGAAGAAGCAGGCGGAGAAGTTATCCTTGGATTTGACTCAAGGCTAAAGCATACATCAATCGAGGGAAGAAATCGAACAGATTGACACGTATGCAAATGTGTATTGATCGTTTATCGTTCATACAGGGATTAACGAATTCCTAGAGTATCTCATTACAAAAACATAGTTGTTGTTATATGAAAAACAACCATTAAAATAATGATTCCATAATTTCACAATATGTGCCGGTCCGTACCGTTTCCTCGTATGCAAGATTGTCCATCCAGCAACAGCTAAATAAATTTCAAGAAATTCCAGAACCTTTAAACCGGCAAAGAGCTGCACGGCATATTCATCTTAAATCCGAATATCACTCTTGCGCTATCTTCATGCAGCATGTTTCTGTCTGTCTTCTTTTAAACATTTTAGCACCTTTCACATACAGCACAAACAAATCTCAACACATGAACCAGGTTGCAAACAGGTTGTGAAATCATTCCCCGGACACATTTGCGGTTTTTTTATTTGTGTCTAAACATAGTTTTTTTCATGTCCCGATGCACGTTCGATCGTGTATTCAGCTTTCAGTTTCCGGTTCTATCTATCAGCTTCCTGATAACGCTCATATGTGTCGAATGGTGTATTGCTACCCCTCTCGTTATCACACGCCCTTGTACTATGCAATGCAATACTTGTGCTTATCAAGCATCAAGACAGATGCGCAGCGGCGAAACGACACGGTCCTCAAAATCAATGTACTCAACATTGTTGACCAATTTGTCGAAAATTAACAGCTTAACCAGCAACAGCAACATAAATAGGAAAGATGTTTTTTTTATTAAAAAGCGATTTAAAAAATCAAAATAAACTTCTCTGCCTTGATTATTTTGTGTATAACCTTTATAGCACACAATCGTAAGAGCGCTCTTAAGCTTCGGAAATCCAATACACTGGATGCTGTGGATAGAATCTTTTTTGGACCTGCCTGTCCTATAATGCAGAGGACTGACTATCTCAGCAACCCCAAGAGTTTTGTATGACTCTAGAGGGAGTCATTGTATGGCATACATATGACCTTAGTGTCAGTCATTAAGTAGAAGGGAAAGTAAACAAATCTTGCCATTGCGTGCACGTGTTGTATCAACATAGAGATATGAGGTAGACGCAGCTTTCGAATGCTAAGTCAGTTATTCCGGACATTTCTTGAATTATATTTTCTAATTACTCCTATCATACGTGCAGCCTGGGAAATTAGAATTTATTCTATCTTATCCATTTCCAGTATTAGCATTTTTTTTTTTGCTTTTCTGGTTTATAAATGAAACGATATTCGTTGATTGACGAACGCGCTATGTTGGGCTATGTTGATGTTTGTTTATTTAACACATTGTGCAGTATAAAGCACAATAAAAACATAAACCAAAACCCCATTTCTTCTAAATCTTGGAATTACACTTTCCTTTGCAACGTCAATCATCTTTCAGCGTTTTTGCCACTTCGTTTACAAAACTGTTTTGTCAACACACTTATTAGCTTCATGGACCGCTATCATGTTTCATACATAAAGAACGGCAAAATCACATTAAATAAACGCGTTTGTTGCCTTGATATGATTCAGGAAAGCTGAGTGGGTCAATGAGTGTGCGGCCTTTTTCAATTCAACCTTAGTTAAACAACTTAAACAAAAAGCAGATAACAAGCAGCATAATATGAAAGCTACGTAACATTTGCTTTGTTAAGAATTCAATCACAATCATTATAATAGAACTTTAATTTCACAACAATTCATAATGGCGTAATGCTGGCCAACACAACCATTTCCCTCCCTTGTTGATACGGTTGGCACTGCTATAACCAGTAAATTACGCACATTCAGTTATATCACACACTTCTTACATGACATTTACAAATAAGAACCTGCTGCAGCAAATAGGCTATCGTTTCGCAAGCAAAAGCAGCACAGCTAATCCAAAACACACACAAAAAATTAACTACCTCCAGTCACAGCCTTCCAGCACTAGAGGCAAACACCGGGCGACAATTATTTACTCGAACGCGATGCTAACCCACGAGATGTCAACAATCAACTGGCTTTCGAACGCCGGGGTGCGTTGAACATCTATCGAGAGCTTTCCAGTGTACCAGATTACTCACCGAAAGCAGGAGCGTTGCCAATGTGTCGAGCGGCCCAAAACGCACAATGCCTTTTTACGCAACGTGAGCAGAAAAATACTAAAAGCCAGTTGTAGCAACCATAGTATAAACATACAGCAACGTCTCGCGCAGTTGGCTCTCCGGCTCTGTGATGCTCTCTCGCCAACGACGACAATGTTCATTCATAGGTTGGCCCTGGCTACTGACAAAATGTGCTCCTTCGGTAGAAAACGGAATCTAGCAGGCTTTGCATGACTGTTATCGTTTAGGATGACTTGCGCTCCTGCTCCACCAATTGAGTATTTGACCGCGCGTAAGGTTGAACGAAAAGTTGGTAGTACCAGCAGATGAATATGAGCTGCAATACACAAATCTTCCAACTGATGAGACCAGATAGACTGATACACCTTTTGCTGGAACATACCACAAATTCTAGAACAGCCATATGCATCACAAAGAAAGATTTTCAAAATGTTGTTATATTTGTTAATGCTGAGGAACGATAGTAGTTGTCAAGCACAAAGCCAATATACATGTTTAATTTAGCCATTAGCAACTTTACATTCTTTCCTCTGTGCTTTTTTTCCTACTGCACATTCCAACAGATGACATCACAGAAGGGTTTGTGTTTTTTTTTTTTTTTGTGTAATGTGAAGTGGCTCAAATCTAGAAAAACGAGTTAAACTACAATATTTTTCCCCTAGCAATCAGTAAACACACCCAACAATGAATAAGTCGCCTTGATAAATAACCATAAATATTCCTAACCTCTAAAATATTCTTAGCATTCCTTATAAAAATGTATTGACCGTTGTAGGATTTTATGTGTAATTTTTTTTTTTTTTCAATGAAACAAAATCGATTTGTTGCGACCCAAACAAATGCTCCATTTTCACACGACTGTGATAAAAGAAGTGTGCGTCACCATTTGGTGCCACGATGATCGAATTTAGATGGTATCAACGTCACGAAGATTTGTCAGCCTTTGAATAGTGTTCTTCTTCCCATTTGCGGTACATGAAATACCTCCACTCTCCCAGATTCTGCTATTATCCAGCACATTAAACATGATGGAAAAATCAATAAATATCCTGACATCCAACAGGAACGGCGGGGGTTTTCCCATTGCAGTAAGGTCATGCCGGCTCTCAAAGTTTTTCCTTGGTATGTGAAACTATGTCCCACAAAGTAGGAAAAATTATAATGTTAGAGAGAAATCACATTTCTTCACGTTCACCCCCGCATACGCACGATATCCCGCCTGCAGACATTCTACTTTAACATCATACAATTTCATCATCTTGAGTAAAGGTTAAAATAACACCTGTTTAGTGCGTGCAGATCTAAATAAAAGAAGAAGAAAACGAATAAATTATGCTGTATCATCCTGGGATTATAACGCAATGAAATGAAAACGATAGCCTATTACCTATCCAGTGATAACACTTTCGTAAGATTCTGTATCAAATAAGCACATTCAACTTCAAATGCTTGGGCATATTTTGCGATGAAATGCCGATAAATAATAAATGGATTGATCTATTTCGCACAAGTAATCTCTATAGCAACGAACATCAAAAGGTTTTGATGGTCGCCATGGTTTCATCGTACGAAACATTACTATACATTTGCCAATACGCATAATGTGCGGAGTACGGTATTTGCCATATCTTTTTCTCAGCTATTTGTCCCTGACCCGAATATCTGGCGATTCGACAACGTAAAGCGAAGGTCACCGTAATATAATGTGTATCATCAGTCAATCATCAGCACATGGCTGTGACTTCCACAACACGACACATACATACCTAAGCATTAACTTCCGCTATTGGCTAGCATTAGAGCACCCTTTGCACCACACATTTCACCATTCTTGACTTTCGGCATCCTGTACTGTTGGTTCATGACGGCAACATTCGACCGGATAGGTTCGTTTTGAAGGAGCAGCACCGGAACGCTAGAACACGTTCGATAACTACTGCCGGATAGCATGCTTCTGAGGATCCTCTTCCCTGGAATGATGTTATGTTTCCGTGGAAAACTTATTCCCACCTCCAGCACCGTACTCCACTGTGCGATCTACCACTAATGTTTTTTTTTTTCTTAACAAAACCCACCCTCGTGGGAAGCACTACACTCTCGTTATCACTGTGCTACTTGAAGCTAGCGCCATTGCACAACAAAACAAACCACATTGATTAGAATCGGCGGAGGATTACTTTCGGCGTACGTGTAATAATTTTTTCAGCACACCCTTCGCCAGCTGAAGGTACCAAACATCATCATCTTTGCGACAGCGCACGCACCCACTCCTTATCGTGTCGACGCTTGTACACTTTGCACACACTCTCTAATGCTAATCAAACAGTGCACAACGGTGCTGTCAAAGGAAAGAAAATCGTGCTGCATTTTCCGAACAACTGTTTTCGTTCGACATTGCACTCCACGTTTTGCGCAAACATACCTGGCCAACAATGGTTCACGCAAAATACCCGCGAATTACGCGAACACGCGGCTGGACGAATCGTGGCGTGACGGAATTGATTAATGAATACAAACATGAATTTTCCTGGCTGATGGTAAATGCTATTTTTTGTTAAGGACGATGCATTTACCTTATCAAAGGAAAGTGCAATTTGCGTACAAAAATACTTTACGTGAATTGACAAGCAATTTACTACAAACTTTATTAATACAACATTTTACTGGCCAAAAATACATTTCCATACCAGCGCCATTCAAATGAATATAAACGTTTTGTAATGATTTGTTTTTTTCCTTATGTTGATATTCTGTTACGTTCAAGCTGCGATGAACTGATTAAGGTTTTCACATTTTTAGAACACTACAACACCGCTATTAACGCAACAGTGGACTATATTTTCAAACACCGCACAATAATTAAGCACCTCCAAATTGAACAAAAAACAAACCACAACAAACCAGAATGTCATTGCAATCTAGACGTCCTCTCGGCGTATTTCAGCCGGATAATCGAGCATTGTTTATTTTCCCGATACTCGAAACTCGATGTTCGAACCACACGCCCAATTAACGTTTTTCCATCCGGATTCCAAAGAAAATTGGATGACTGACAGCCTGCTGTCAGCATTGACAAGCAAAGCAAAGAAACTGAAACCAAGCAAAAAAAAAACAATTAGACGATTTGGAGTGCTGCAAGGTCCTGAAATTTGCAACAATTTTTGAGGATTTGTTGCATTTTACTAAATACCCTAGCAGCACTGGTCTGTCGTGCGTCTGTTAAGTGTAACAAAGTGAATAAGTTCTACGCAGTGCTTCAGAGGAATCTTCTTAAGCGAGCAAACGCACCGTCACAACAGGCGCACTGTTGTTGCAAAAATTGGACTCCGAAAAAAAAATCACTAAAGGAGTAGAAAGGATCCGGACAAAACAATTGTCGCTCCGTTCCTACCGCTGCCCAGCGTGAATTTTACCGTGCTGCAAACAGCAAATCTGCCATCGACAAGCAGGCCGTGATATTTACGGCAGTGCGTGTCGTTGCGTATCCCCGACCAGCAGGAGCCAATCGCGTATACAATACGAATGTGGTCCTTCAAGGAGTCAAGCGCTACGATGCTGCTTGAATTAATAACGAGCAGCTAGAAGCTTACACCACACTCCAAATCATCGATCTCACTCATTTCAATTCGTTTACGTCTCGGTTCCTATGTGCATTGGACGTTGCTGATAATCCCGAAGCTGCTACTAAGCACCGATATTCGTGACAGCTTTGAGCTGGTTATTCCCGACGATAAGCGGGATCCGTGAACGGGTGATATACACATCTCAGAATGATAGATGAAATCGTAGATCGAATTGTTCAGTTCTTTTCCACTGGACTGGTGGAGAAAATCATTAAAGCTTTTCTAGTCCTATGCGATCGGTTTGTAAACTTCATTCTGTCCCTGTGTGAAGGTAACAATTACAAAAAGAAGGACGAGACTGTTGATGTGTTGTATACTAGCGGCAACTTTTTGGTGATTAACAAGAAACATGATTTACTGATCAATTCCAATGACACTAAGAAGGTAAATAGTTTGGAAACGGGTGGCAAAGTGAAACGATTAATATAAGTACCATTTTCTTGCTTTTACAGAAAACTGTCCAAACGATCATGCGAAAACAGTTTCCCGAGTACGTACAGGATAACTTAACGCATGATTTCTACTTTGCCCATCGGTTGGATTTTGCCACCAGTGGAATACTGTGCATTCCGCTGAATAAAAACGCATGCAAAGAGGTTTGCCAGGTTTTCGAGGAGCAGCGTGCCCGAAAGTACTACCTCGCTTTACTGCGCGGGCATACCGATTTTGATGAGGAAGTGATTGACATAGCGATAGGTAAGCTGTGCTGGCATTTGTGTGTTTCCATTCCCCTAACGAAAGATTTGTTTTTATATTTCAGGCGAGGATGTGCGGTTCAAGGACACGAGTAAAAAAATGTGCACCATCCTCGAGGATGAACTATGTCAAAATCCACGTCGAAGTATAACGAAGGTACTGGTGCTAGATAGAGGCTACTACAATGGGAAGCCCGTCACCAAAGTGCTTTTACGGCCAATCACTGGTCGACGGCATCAGCTGCGGCTGCACTGCTCGCAGATCGGTCACGTGATCGTAGGAGACTACACGTACAGCCTGAAGATCGACACATCACCACCGCGAATGTTTCTGCACGCGTTTCGGCTCGTCTTGGCGAACACTATCGAAAACCTTGACATCCAGACGGACGATCCGTTCACGGAGAAAGCGCTCAAGTACAAGTGGAAGGTGGTAGAGCAGGTGAACAGCATTGCGAACGCGTTCGACATCATTGACTCATTTTAACATTTGTGGGAACCATGTAGAATATACTTTTGTAGGTCACGTTCGTTCACGTTTAGGTTGGACCATTTCCGGCGCCGGTTGAATGTAAATATTCGATCTTTTTCTCGAATTTATTCGCTCTAGACCAAATGTTGACCCAAGTTTCCTTTCTGTTGAGCGCAAAATGCTCAGTTTTTTTATAACGGTCGTATTATACGGCGCAAGGTTGAGATAGCTTTCGGGAATCGTTTACGTTTTCGGTGCAATCGTGCAATCTAGAAGCAAAGTTAAATATTCGTTCCCAAGCGGTAGATGATTCGATCAATAGAGTATTTTCATTTTCTTGTTACAATTCACGGTACCATAATGTGATGATGCATATTTATTATTAGAATAAATATTAGACGAATGAATTTGGATTGCAGTTTAGAAAGCCTACCCTTACATTGGTCCGTAATGTAACGTGGTATGGAAGGTGTCCGGTAAATTGTAACAGAGTACATTGAACAGATATCCACTATGGGATAAGAAAGATTTATGCTAGTCAACACAACCAAACACACGCTAGTCTAGAACAAGTAATTAAGCAAAGGTAAAAAGATCGTAACTCGTAGATATATAAATTTTCTTTAGCTTCCCTCTCAGATAAACTGGGTGGATCGTAACCGAGACAAGACTGTAGTCTAGGAAACACATACACACAAATAACACATCCGCTTTATGTTACCTTAACTTGCATAGAGCATATCCAATCAATCGCTCCCGCACGAAGACATTCCGGTAAAGATCTAAAGATCCTATTAGCTGTTTGAGTTCAGTAGCAAACTTAATTAATGTTGGCCTTAAACCCGCGGATGTTTTAACTAGATTCCTTTTCATTTTAAGCGGATGTTCAAATAGAAAGCAACCTTTCGCTATCAATGGTCCGTACGTGAATTATTTGTTCGAGATCATGAATCTAGTACTGTTTATGCAATAGAAAAAGAAGTTAGATAGCCATTTACTATTGAAATGATGTCGTGTTTTCTTGCCAGTACACGGAGTTACGTACTTTACAATACATAATAGGCAATAAATTAAAAAAAAAAACAAGCAAACAGAAGCGAACAAAACGATGATTACACAAATAGCCTATACATTAAACAGCCAAACGATAGCAGCACGTCCAAATCCTTCATCTTACGATACGATTTGGTAAGATGCAAAATGTGCTTCTAGCGAGACCATAACGTAAAACAAGCGTACGCGCTTACGACTACTCCAATGCACGTTTCACAAATATTATGCGGCGTACAATAGAATTAAATGTAATTATGTTGAATTTTGTGATGTAGCTTTGGATGATTTAGGTGCTTTAGCATGGTTGATCTCAACAGTCGATCGGTTACGAATGTTGGCTACTTACACACATAGCTTAATGTTGGTTGATTTGCGCAATCCTTCAATTACCATTAGACAGAGGTAATGCTCTCCAGCAAGCTATATTGGACATGCACAAATTTACTGCAAGTTTTGCTATGTTGCGCACATTATTAATACAATGTCACTTTTTGTTACATAGTTTCGCTAATGCACTTGTTATTGCGATTGCGAGAGAAATGGTGCCACTGTACAGGGTTAGTGAGATGCAAATAATGTTGAAAAGCTTTCCGAAAAAGCAAACAAATTTGTCATTCTTAAATAGCATAGTTACAAGCGTCCGCAAGAAACAAAAAACGGATAGTCTATCGAGCCTCAGAACAAACAAAAAATCGAAAAAATATCAACAAAAATAGACACAACAACATACACTATTCGTCACGTACTTCACAATTGTGTACCTTTATCTCAATTAATCTTCGCGGATATTGCACCCCTCTGTCCTCTAAAATACCCCTGAAGCTCATGGGCCGAAGAATACGAAGCTAAAAAAACACACACACACACACGTAGAGCCAGAAGCAAACAAACACAACCACAAACAATTCTCCTTCGCAGGTCAAATGAAATCTAGTTCAGCTTTGTTAAAAATTCTCTTACTAACTATCGGAAAAGGTGGGTGAATGTGAACAGAATTTTCAAATCTTACCTAAAAACATACACTCATACGATGCGTAAGCCGGAACGGTAACAAACTTCTTTCCGTAATATGCGAAGGAAAGCGAACAACAGATCGAATACTATCGAGAACGAGCAGTACCATATATTGCAATGTATTTTGCTTCAGCGTTACATTAGATCGTGCATAGGTAATCATAGGATTTACACTGAGGTACTCTGTCGAGAACTGAAATCCGTTTGATTTTATACATTATCTGCATAAAGCTAAGCAATGAATATTTTCACTCGAAAACATTCAGTACGAACAGCTCTGACTCTTGAAGTAAGTACGTTAAAACAATTAGTAGAAAAGCAAAACATAACAGCTGCGAGGACCGGAACGACGTGAAAGTAACCATGAACAATCAAGTTGGAGCACTCGCAGTCAAAAAGTGCGCCAACATAACGTACACGTGTTAAGAGATGGAACGGGCGTAACGTTCATTTGGCCAGAAGGTTATAAACAATAATTTTGGGTTTGTGCTTCTACGTTCGAAGATATGCTTCTTCGCAGGACGACGAACGACGTGCATATGTACTACCGAGTATGCGGAAGTTCCAGTTTGTGATATCCCTTTAACTTTAGTGGTGACCGGAGCAGCATTGTTCGCATTGTTTTTCCATCACTGCCATGTTATACTTAACAAAGAAAAAGAAAAAACCTCCGGAGGTAATAATGAAAAAGACAAGTCTAACACTAACGTCGTAACTAACGAACGTAATCGAATATCCTTGTTTTATCAAATCAATGCAAACTCAGGAAGCAGTCGGCAGCGAAGACAGTCTGTTACCTAGGTCTATACGATCCATTTACCGTACGCTCTCACCACACCAGCACATAACGTTTACTACACTGGCCTATCGGTTGTACAAAGAACGCATAGTACTTACTCAACGCGATCTGCTCGAATGAAACCAGTCTGCAAAAATTCAAAACACCACTTCATGGTGAGGTAGTCCGCATGGGGGATCATTATAAGCAACCAACTGATCGATGAGTAAGCCAACAGGACTCGTGAACCCGCTACAATTTAGTGAAATAAGAGCACAGCATCGGTAGCGCTAACAATAATTATATTCCATTTTCCTCAAAGTATCCAACGGTTGATAAACTGACGAAAAACCTGACGTAAAAAACCGGGGAAATGAAGAACCAAAACTAGAGACCGGCCGAAACAAGTGCAGTGTACTAACAGCAAAACACATACACATTTTCACACGAAACAAGCTAATCTTTGCGCAGATAGAATTTGTTCGACTGTTTACGTTCTCTTGATTATTGACTAGTAAGAAATTTCAAAACCTATTAGAAATGAAACAATCTCCCCACACAAACACGCTAAAATCGATTGCAATCTCATTATAGGAAAATTGGCAGCCATTTAGATGGAACATATAGGAGCTCAAACACGCTCGCTCGAATCGTATGGTAAGCTGTTAAGGTGTAAGTAAAAGCGAGTATATATAGTAAAACCCGAAAGAACCAACAACTAAAATCGAATTCAGATTTTTTCTTAAACATACGTCAAAGAAGAAAATCACGCCAGACGAATAGAAGGGAAGGCAACAGTTTATGTACGTACATTAAAAAATTTCTTTTGAAAAGAAATAAAAACGCTTTTTGAAATCGATCCAAATACAATTTGCTTAGAATTTATTGTCTGAGTTTAAGAGGAAATGCGATGAAAAACGAGATTATTATTAGTACCACAAGCAAATATTGAAAAATTGATGTTAAATGTCTAGGATTCATTTGAGTAACGGTTTTTCTGTTTTCAAAATGACAAGAAATACAATTCGCCCAAGATGAAAAAGCTAAGGTAGACTAACTGTCACAACTCCACACACTTCATCCGATTAATCCGGGTTGTTCGAATAACCGAGCCCCGAATAAACGACTCTCAATCATTTTTCCGTGCTGGTAAGAAAACATCGGCTGCTGTTCCCACAAATTGATTCATTTTGTGAGTTTTCTGTAACATTTTCAGACTACGAATCTACGAGATTACAGCCCAGTTTCGCGAAAATGATTGCTAACGCTACCGTACCACGATTGGCCAGCGTCGCCGCCCAGGCTTTGCAGCGCAGGACGTACTTCTCCGTCACGAGCAGCCTGCCGCAGGTTCGCGTATCTCTCGCGGTAAGTGGTTATTGCGAAAAGGAATCCGGGTTCAAAGATTCCCGATGTTCGAATGTTCCTCGTGAACTGTTTCTGCTCATTGAGAATATTTGGGGCGAGCAAACATACGTTGGAAAGCTGTACTTTTCCATTTAAGATTCTTGTGTTTGCATTACGTAATCTTCTGTGTTTTCGCTTTTGTTCACCCGCAGGAAAAAGCCGTTCATGGCCTGGCCATCTTCGGCGGTGTGATTGCCTACCCCATCTGGGTCATTGCTCACGTCCGTGAGTACAAGGGAGGCAACTAAATGCCTAGCGATGGAATCGTTCTAGTGATATACCGTAAACCTGACGGTCCGCAAGGAAAGCTTCTGGCGAATAACGTTTTGCAATGTTCCTCGTGATGCAGATCAATGTGTAACTTTTGGTCTCAGTATGAATAAAAGCCTGGTGTCTTGCGGATCGTAGCAAGCATGTGTGTTTTTCACATCGCAAGTCGGTGTGGTGACCAAAACTGGAACACTTGCAAGAAAAGGTGACAATTTCCAGGTCGTTGGCTACAGTACGTATAGGCGGTTCCATCGAGTTCCATTATTGTAGTCCGCATTGTTAAAATCATTCGCGAAGAAATTGCAAAAGCTAAAGGAATTAGAAAATCGGTTTGAACTTCAGTTTGCTAAGCTTCCCTTCCCTTCGAAAACAACTGTACTGTTGGGAATCTGTAGGTATACTTCAGTGTATAATTTTGATTAAACTATTCCTTGGTAATATATCTTCAAAGATGCAGTAGTTTTCAAGCCAAACATAGGTTCAAAAATATATATTTTTAATAAATGTTGTGAAACGTGGTGAAATGATGGCAGCTGATCAACCACTGTTCTGCGCGTAGTGCTGGCAACACTGTCGTTATGCCCTGTCACCAACACAATGGAGCTCTGTAATTGAACATTGTGTTTATTTACATTCGCTTGATTAGCTGTGTTTTGTTATGGGTGGACCGCGGTGTTCGAGAAGAAATATCGGTTCTTGTTCTGTGTCGTGATCTTGCTGTCCCGCAGTACCTGTCGGAGGTGGTTGTACTTTTATCAGTCCCAGTGCTGCTGTCCGTCTAGCGGCGAAAGTGTTTGCAGAAAGGTAGGTCTAGCGCTAGACGAAAGAAACATACTGTGTGATTGATTCCACCATTGTGCAACTGTGCACGTTGCATTCTAAGCGTGTCAGAAGAGTGCTCCACGCTTTCTGTTGCTTTAATTGTATATTTTCCCTTGCAACTGCATGTTTCTTTTTCCTTCTCGCGTCAATGGTGGAAAATTGTAATACCACAGGAACTAGTGCAGAAGGAAGTGCAACAACTTCGTTTATCGTTTCGTTTCATTTCGTAGTGCCATGATGATCATCAAATGACCTTGAGTGGATAACGTGTTTTTTTTCTTCTTCTGTAGATTCGAACGCAGGCAGATTTGTTTTTAATCTTCTATCATTCCAAGTGAACCGTTTGTATTGAAAACTCCTCGGAGCTTGGTTAACCTTGCGGCAGGTTAACCGTGCTTAGAGTTCTTTGAACCTATGATTCATGGCAAACTGCTTCGTTCCATGTTGATGTAGAAATCTACCAATTGTTTCGGTTAGTTTTCCTACAAGATAACGGTCAGTAGAATTTAATTAAGAATATAAGACGTTGCTGGTGAACGGTCAAATACGGATAAATAACAGAAGACTTGTTGCCCTGTTAATATAATGCGCATACGCAATACAACACGCTAACTAGCTTGTGACACCGCATAGGTTCGAAATGCCTGCGAATTAAACGCTGCTCTTTGTTTCTAGTGCGCTGTGTGATTCATAGGGCATTAATCCTATTCCACCGATATGCATTCGTAAACGCATTTAGTGCTGAACGCAGTATAATAACGCCTGTTCTTAGACATCCTTCAAAACATGTGCAACAAATAGGGTGTGACGTATATGAGCGCTCTAGCCTTGGAAAAACTGGCCAAAAGAAACTTCTCTTAGCTTATTGGTGCATGTTTTGGCCTGTTATCAAAAAAATTGAGGTGGGTTAATTTGCTTCTATGAAATCAGAAACACATTTCGAACCGCATCACATGTGCGATCTACTGGAATAACGAAAAGAGAAAAAAGGTCACCCAAGGAAAATAATCGACGACCACATCCACAGCAGATCGTAATTGCGCAACGCAAAACTTGCGGGAACAGGCGGTCTCGTGCAGCCTTTGTGCGAGGAAGAGGTACATCGCACAACACGCGTACCGACAGTGGGTCCCGATAAACAAATTACCGATGCAGAGAATGTGGACCACGTTTTCGTACGGTGCCGCATTTCATTCATCAACGCACAGATGAAACCATCACGCCGACCGAATGTTGGAGGATGAATGGAATTCTTGAGTAATTGGTTACGGGTAAGGGAAGACAGGGGGTGACTTACGGAGCCGGTTTTTTTGTTTTTTGTTTTTCTTACTTCTGAGAGTAAGGTTCGGAGGCGCCACTGTAGTTTAGCGTATTGTGTCTCGTTTCGTCTTGTTCTCTTTTAGCTCGCTGGTTCTTAACATTTTACCTTATTTTGGTCGCATTCCATTCGCCCAGCAAGGTTCTTATCGAGAATCTTTTGTATGGAAAATAGGATCGTAAAGCATACGGAAATGGAACAGAATACACAACATGGTATCGTGGTTTCATAGCAGCCAAGCATGAATGTGGTAGCGAAAATGTTGTTCGCAGAATCTATAACCGTTTTTTATTGTTCTTTCTTTTACAGAAAAAAGATTCTGTACAAAACGAAGATGAATTTCGTTTGAAAATTTCAACCAAAGATATCATAAGCCAATACGGTATTATAGGCATTAATTCCAACACATGGAGCGTTTTGCAAGACGGAAGCTAAATTTGAAATTATCGAACGTGTATGATAAGATCATTAAAGCTGCAAACTAAGCATTCCACATCAGATTCTCTGGAATATCCTCTGCATACCTGAATCGTGTACAAAGCGTACAAATAAAATGTACATTTTTCAAAAACATTACTCTTTGGCAATTGTGCCTGGCCGTTACAATCAGCGGGAGTGCATCAGGCGCTGCTAGCACTAATATGTATTTAGCCATATTCCATTTCTGGAGCAACCTTCTTCAGAGTGAACACAGTCCACGGGAAGATGTAGAATACGTTTACGACCAGGGTGTGAGTGCGAACCATTCAACGCCATTCAAATGAAGGCTGTGAACGTCTTATCAGGCGGAGGAATGGTCGTTTTGGCTGCTAAAGCTTGACTCGATTGATATTATACACAGTGTATTCTCGCTTGCTTGCACGCATCAGACGCGCGTCCAACACGGTGGTTGAACCATTGATGCCGTGTTCTTCGGCGGCTCTCTCAAGGACGCGGCTTCTGTCTCCGTAATACGAATGCTCCGGTCTGTGCTGCAACCCTGTGTGCAAGCGTCACTGTCGTTCATCATCTTCGTCGTTGTGGTACGGGTCAGCACACATGCATAGCTTACTGCATCGGGGTATATCCAAGGCATACGACGCACCGAATCCAACGCGCGATCGTACACAGCACAGAGCACGATCGGATCGCCATCCGAAGACACCGTGTCAGTCCGTTCGGAGCCCTTTCTGTAAACGGCACGTGGTGGTTTGGTGCTAGAACGTTTGTTTCAAACAAAATCAATCTAGTAAGCGCGTTTAGCTCTGTAATCTATTTGGTTCGGTGAGTTTAATTGCAATAGTAGGCTGTGTGCTGTGGTGATTTGTTGTTACTAGTGTTTAGTTTTTCTTTTAAACTGGTTTCATTCTAACGTTTCTTCTTGTCCATTTCCGTTCTATCGTTTCCAGGTGAAACGAATATGTCCTACAGCATCGTTTGAACCCGCGCCATACAAACAACAGTACAGTATTCATTGTGAAGTTGACGCTACTTGTAGCGCACAGTCTTAGAGCTCTGTCACGATCCAGCAAAGCAGCGACCCGCTCAGTACAGGTGGAAAGTCAACAAGTGTTGGTGGAGTAACGCGTGAACGAAACGTTTCATCCCGCGGATAGTACCATGCATAAGGCAGCGTACAGTGTTACCTTCGTTCGCCATGGCGAAAGCGAATGGAATAAGATGAACCTTTTCTGCGGCTGGCATGACGTGGGCCTTAGCGAGGAAGGTAAAAACACTGCTGGTTCATATTTTGCACTGTCGTTACATTTTTCTGCTGCATTCTCCGCTGCATCATATGTTCAATGTGTTGACGGGTTGGCGCATACAACGGTTGCATTCGATTCTGTTCAATCACCATGGACGTTCTATTTTTAGGTGAAAGCCCACGATATCAACAGTGCTATGTGTTGTGTTACGGTTCTTGGTGGCGACAACAACCGATCGAGTGTAGTGTTTGCTCTGTTTTTTTTCTATAACGGTCCCTTATTTTGATCACTATTTTGTGGCGGTCATTATCAGAACAAAGTTCGAAAAAAACGGATGACGAAAAACGTTTTTTCCGTATCGTTACCATGTGCACACGGTAACGGAGGTGATCAGGACTGTAATTGATATGTTTGTGGCCGTGAGCATAGAATAGCATCAACTATCTTAACTGAAAAAAAAAACAATTGATTCCCACCGCTCATTGTGTAGATGTGAGATGTTTTTCTTACTGCCACATTGCATTGCAGTAACTGACCAAAGGTGACACTAGCGATAGTGGAAATGGGTCCGTTCATTTAAACTGTCTTACCACTCTTGGAAAGCTTATCACGCTGGGGAGAAAAAATATAACCGCTAACAACGAGCCTAAAGCTCAAGCGGCGATGAATGACCTTGCCAAGATAACCGAACTAACATACCATTTCCGGTCATGCGTTTGCAGGTGAATGGGACGCCCTGGAAGTGTCGGCCGCCGCACTGAAGCGAGAAAACATGTGTTACGATATCGCGTTCACTTCCTGTCTGCGTCGAGCTAACCAAACACTGGACATTATCCTAAAGGAGCTAAACCTAAAGGATATTCCGGTGCGGCAGCTGTGGCGCCTGAACGAACGACACTATGGTGCACTGACCGGTTTCAACAAGCGCCAGATGGCCGATATCTACGGTGAGGAGCAGGTGCAGGTGTGGCGCCGTAGTTTCAACGTACCGCCACCGGCCATCGAACCGACCAACCCGTATTATCATGCGATCAAGAACAATCCCCGTTTGCGGCACATCAACGAGAAAGATTTCCCATCTACTGAGACGCTCGAAACTACCATGGAGCGGGTCGTGCCGGAATGGACCGACTCCATCATACCGGAGGTCCGCGCTGGCAAACGTGTGCTAGTAGTGGCGCATGGCACCAGCTTACGAGGTTTGGTAAAGCACATTCAAGGTAATTTGACTGCCGGATCAGCTCTGTAAACATTTATAAGAAATTAATTTTGGTGACGGTTAAATGGTGAACTAATATTCTCTTTTCGTACGTTATCTTTCTCTTCTTTTCGTACTGATATCCACACACGCGCACGCACACGCTGTGTTGAAATAATTAAAATATAATATATATCTACTCCAAATCATTTCATGTGCATTTAATGCTATTCATAAAATAACACCCCATGACCAATACAAACACATTTCGTTCCACACAATACTTATCATCTAAAGATATTTCAGACGCTGACATCATGAAGTTCAACCTGCCGAACAGTATTCCGTTCATCATCGATTTCGACGAGTCGATGAAGATGGTCGGTGGCATCCGGTTCCTGGCGAATGACGAAACGGTGCTAAAGGCGATGGAGAAAGTGGCCTCGATCGGAGGGAAGTAGGAACGGATGTACTCCGAATGCCACACCTGTAGCCATTACCAATTGGCTCCGATTTTGTCCGGTGCTACTCTACCTCATACGTGAGCCTGCTTCCCAGCAGTAAAGATTTATAAGAATTAAGGAAGAAACTTTCTTTTTTTATAGTTTTTAATTGCATCAAATCGTACGCTATTTGACATAGTTTTGTGTGTGTATGTTTATGTTTTAGGGAGATAACCCCAGCTAGAAGTGTTAATTATTACTGCAGAAAGGATTTGGTAAACATAAGGAGATGCCAACGTCGTCTTTAATAGTTTACAATCGAACGCGTTGAATTGATCCAACGATTGCGTATGCAACTGGGAGTCATATTGTTTCATATTATTTCGTCCGTTAGCTTTAGCCACACACCCTGAAAGGAGCAGGAGGTATTACTGTATCGTATTTACATCGATACACCCGTTTGTAATGGATCAATAAGATTTCGTAGCGCGTGTATTCATGTGTGCAGAAACGTAAAATAAATTATTTTTAAACTAATGTACATTGGTCTCCTTTCGTTGTGATAATATTGGAGGTGGCTTGCAAGACCTGTTCCCCAACCTCCTGTCTCGTTGGATTAGGATGCGTTTCCTAGCCACCCGCTCCTAATATGAAGAATAGACGCTGTTTATGCTCCTCCTGTAAATTTAGCCATCCTACCAAAATGTGGAGAGATATGTTTCCACTCTCGAGATCTCCGAGGTCGCGTATTGAGTAGAAGTTTTGTATGGAGAGCTTTTATTATTCTTCGCGAAGTGTGGGCTTCGATATTCAGTACATGATTTTTGTTCAACCTTTGCAATTCCGTGACTTATTGTATGGCATCGAAAATATCGGACGGACATCAACGGCGGCGTGTACCGTGTACACCCTACTGAAACGTGAGGCCGACAGGATTGGTTTCAGGATCAAAGCGATAAAGTATTAGTTGATAATGACGATTTCGAGGTAGTAGAGGAGTTCTGCTACCTCTGCTACCTACTGAACGAAAGTAACTTCGGATAATAACATCACCATCCTAATCCAGAGTTGTATTGTTCAGGATAATTTTGCCTACCATGGCCTCCACAAACACCTGAGATGCAGAAGACGTCAGCAATGTACGAAATGCACACTGATCCGCCCGATAGTTCGTTACGAACACGAATCTTGGACTGTTCTGGCGGAGGTTGCGTATAAGGAGGAAGGTATATTTTTGGCAGAATGTGCGAGTAGGGCGTGTGGAGAAGGAGATTGAATCACGAGCTAGCTGAGCTGTTTGACGATGCGTACATCCTGACGGTGGCCAAAACCGGAATCATACGTTGGTTGTGGCACGTGATGAGGATGCCTGACTTCTGGCCCACCAAGTAGGTGTTTTAGCGACTCGTTCTGCATGAGGCGTAGAAAAGCACAGCGAGCACGATTATCCGGAGATTATCGTTGAAGAGCTCTTCAGAGGGTTGACTTTAATTATACATATTCAAGGACCGAACGCAGAGGAGCTCATTGAAATGTACAGTTTAAAGCAGGAAAAGCTGTTTTCCGCGCATCAAGTACTTCCGCCGTATCGGTTCCCCGTGATTTGTGCCTGGTTGAAACTTAATCGACCAAGTGATGGAAGGGGTTGGTAAATTGTTTTATCTCTACACGTGTATTTCACGTTTCTCGTCAATGGACGTCCCATAAACGCAGGTTACCAGAGTGTTAAGTACTTGGGTCGTTTGTGTGTCCATTCACGGGGTAAGTATTTCTGCTTTTTTTTTAATTTGACTTCTTTGGAATAATCGATTACAAGCTACTGCAAGCTGATAACAGCTACAACATTGGTAGAAAGGTCCAAAACCCTAGGGCCAGAAATTTTACTCAATGACACACTTGCGTTCCATTTAGCCTTGAATGTAGTTTATTTTTATCAGGCATGATTACACAGCTGGTTCTTTCATTTACGCTTTCATTTTGCTTGAAACCCTATCTGATGCTTATCAAGGCGATTGCATAACAGGTATGGTTTATCGATGCGGCACTAGCAGCAGTAGTCGAACTGTAAAAGCATTCCTCTTACAATGGCGCATACCGATCTTTGCTTCTTAAATAACTTTTATTGTTCTACTCTCCAACTTTTTGAGAGGATGTACCTAAGTAATATAAATTTATTTCTTCTTGTGGTGTACGTCTCATAACGAAGCTATTTCAATGTTTCAACAGACACAATTCGTGCAGAAAACTTGTTCCATGTTCAGCCGATCTATCGTTAATTGGATCTGATCTTGGTAAGTAACTCATGTTGTTTGGATGGTCGATGTTATCAAATTGAAAAAAAAAATCGTTGAATGAAAAACTGAGACAGGAAAACATACGTAGAACTGCACGTTGTCATTGCTTTATGGTCGAAATTGTCTGTTCTGCCTTTCCGTTCGATTCTCTTATGACGCGATTCCTGACAATTAGAAACAGTTTTGACCAATGGTGGAAGTACGTATCTCCTATCTCTACGTACACTCGTGCACCTTCTATTCTCGGGCACGTTGGCCCAATATAGTAAACAAATTCACGATTGCATTCGTTATTCAATTAAGATTTCGTCTAGCGATAAAGTTTGTTGCCCCACCCAACGGTCTGTCTTCCTCGGCCTTACGGTCAACTCATCCCATGACCCCAGAGGCAATGGTAGCATGGTTGTCTTGCGGTTATGCTCGAATAGCACAATTGGTACACAGCGAAGTATGCCCCGTAAATCATAGCGGATCTGTTTCCCATCGTTGATGATTGTAGTGCACTGAAATGTTCAAAATGCGAATCTTTCGTTCCCGCAGCATTTCAGTGTCAACAACCGTAAATTCCACCGGGTGGGGCAGCACCAGCAAATGTCTGTGGCATTATGAAGGAAGCTTTGAAGAAAACAATATTGCGGAAGCAGTAACAGAAAAACAACAAACAACAGCAAGGAAAGGAAACAGAAAAAAACTTGCTGCCCAATTCTGGTCAGCCAATGAAACTTTTACAGCGAACTTTCCGGTCAGTCGAACATACCACGTTTCAACGCACATTTCATCGGCAGCGTTTGTTCTGGTTCTGTTACTTTTAGAGCTTTACGTGTCCCTTTGCAGGCCCACACAAGCTGTCTACATCATGGTAATGATAAGAAAATGAGATGCTTCTAAGAAGGGCAAAAGGCACAACTCTATTAAGATATAATTTTTAATACCTTAAATATACAGACAGACAGACAAGATTACAACCATATCTTAGAAACGAGAACGACAACGTAGCATAGTGATTATTTCATTTATTTAGCATCCTGCGTAAAACAAACGAATGATAAAGTGTGAGAAAGCATGTCGTTGAGTGAATGGAATCACATTTTGGTTCATCCCACAATTCTGAGGCCAATGTTTTTGATTATTCATTACGCGTGCGTTTCAGGTTGTTGACCATTTCTTAATACATTTTCTTTCGCCTTTTGAGGACAAGCGATAGAATGTTTAACAGTTGCAAGTAGAAATAAATTAAGCTTTGATGTTTCAATATGTTTGTCAAATATTGATTAATGAACATATCATATTTATTGTTCTCTGTCAAGTGTACAGCTAAATAAATTGCAATTGTATAATGATCTACCTCGAAATGTACGCAAACAGTATAGAAAATATGCTATTTAAAATCATTTTAAATTTTATTGTGAAAAGAAGTCGTTTGTAATGCGAAACGATAAATAGTTATGTTTAAAAACTACAGAAAATTATGAACCGTAGAATTGTCAATGCAAAACCCCTATCTTCCCCCAACACGTTGTCAGCACTGCTAAAAAGGTTGGTGAGCACTGACTACATGCTAACAGCTGGTTTGATAATCTATTTTCTATTTTGTTTCTTACGCATCTTTATTCATGTTGTATGCGTTAAGTCGATTCTACAAATGTGTAGCAAGTGCTGATTCACATGACCCGCGAGCAACTTCAGTGGCACCCTCGCACGAGGTCAACGCAGATAACACACACACTAGAACGCCAAGTATCAGTCAAATACACCAGCAATCATAAGCCATTACTCACCGAAAGCAAGCAAATAAATGTAACCGAAAAACAATCCCACCCAAAATCCGTTATCATACGTTCCTACTCGCTATCAGTCGGTGCGTGAAGCCAGAAGACAACATACATATCTTTACGATGCATGGCGTTGAATGCTCCGTCGAAATTCTAAGCGAGGTCATTTGAACAAGTGTTGAAATTTGTTTATGTTTTGATTGAAATTGCCGCTACCGTGTGCGAGAAGATTAATCTCACCGTCAATAGTTGCGTTTAATTCTCCCATCGTGCATCTGTAACGTTCAATAATTGAAGAGCATTGGAATGAAGAGCGTAAGCTACAGTCAGCGCGGCATCCAACATGAAAGTGCACGATCAAGGAGGGAGAAACAAAAATCATTCCAATCTTACTAACACTACCGATTGGACAGCGGTCAGGCCGATGGCGAGGTTGCAAGCGCGAGTACAACGTACAATCTGACTACCACTACCAATTCGGTGCAAAGCGGGCGAAGAAAATCCGCCAAGAAAATCATTTTTGCCTTCGTGATTTTCTCACCCAAGGCATAAGGTTAAAGAGACGGCAAGTGTTTGCGCACGTGCAACAATAGTGCATTGCAAAATATTGTTCACGGAAAGTTGATGTATTCATAAATGATGTGAAGTAAACATTGAAAGATAATTTTGATGTTAAATCTGCTGAAGTACTGGGCAGCTCCATCAATCACGTGTTCCGTAAAGTGACTGAGTATACACTCATGTGTCAAATACTTGAATAGATTTATGATGTTTTTCCATTTCTCTATTTCTCTGAGAAGCTACCTATTCTTCTTTTTATATGTTTATTAGTCATTATTATACAAAACTCACAGTGCTACCGGTGTGTCTTACACTGTAGCACTATTACGGCACTGTCCGGTGAGAGTTTCGGTCCCGCATCCGAGATGCAAAGGATAGGAGTGGAGATAAGCTTCGTCAGATGATGAGGAACTTTGAAATCATCCGTGGTCGTGTAACAGAGAGATACAGAAAGAAAGAGAGTAAGGCCGAACATGATGTAAACAGTGCAGCACCCGTAGCAGAGCTGTTTAAAAATAAGCAGAAAATAAGCGTGTGCGTGAGAGAAACGGAACTATGGATGTACGCGATGGCGGGGAATGGAGTAGCATGGTAGCAACTTAAAAAAGAAACCGCAGTCTCCCCACGAAACCGAGCCGTCTTATCGTAAGCAACGGTCGACTGTCGGTGTACTTTGCGCTTCGAAGGCGCCTGTGTGCTGCTGAGCAAGTGTCAAAAAGACGGTAGCAGTAGCCAGTGCCAGATGTGAAACACGAGCTCGTTCGCGCACGATTCGTAAGAGATCCTAGGTAGGTGTGGAATAGTAAGAGGCTCCATTCACATCCGGCAGCTTCCCTCGATATCCGGGTGTTGCAGGTGACTCCAGCGGTGTCAATCGATCGAATAATTTACAACACCATCGTCATCTTCATTTCTGTGACCGATAAGAGGTGTGACCATCGGACGAAATCACAACAATCGTGCTAAAAAACCGTGCTTTGGTGACGTATTTTCTGCTGCGTTGTGTTCATCGTGCGCACGCCCCTTGTCGTGCTCTGTACTCTTCAGTGTTCATCGTTTGTGTGTGCGATTTGTGAGCAAGGAAATACAGAACGTGGGATATCAGGAGTCACTAGGATTTTGAGGTGATTAAAAAATAGCAAAACTATCTTCCCACAGTAAGCCGTTCGACACACCTTCTTGAATTCGATAAAGTGAATCATTTTGGATCACTCACTGCGGGTCATTTGACCAACAGCTGACTTGATATTGCTAATCAATGGCAGTATCTCACAGTCAGTTCATTCAATACAAAACAAGGCTTTAATCACCTTGTTCGTGGGAATACCTATACCAAAGCTGGGTGACACTCCTTGCCGGACGTGCGCTGCTCTTTCTTTCCCAGCAGGACCAGCGTTCTTTCCTGGTGCTTGTTTTTGCATCCACTGTACAGGTGTTATGAATGAAAGTGTTTCCGCGCATGCTTGTCCATGTGCCAACACCAAGAATTGATAGAGAATTAGAAATAATCCATTTTCTCCTACATTTTTACCATCGCATCTCTTATCTATGGATAGTTTTGTTTGTTTGTTGCTTTTTGGAAAGCTGTTAAAGCAAAGATACGGTTTTCTTGAACATAATTTGCTAATCAAAACATTTGCAAAATAGCCGTAAATGATGTAGTAGATTTTTGATGCATTCACACTAATGAAATGTATGCATTATCATAAACAATACCGGTTTCCGTGTGCTAGTGGCAACAGCTGTTGGTTTTTGATGCTGTTTTGGTAATTGCGAACGAGTAAGTGTTTAGTGGATTGCGTAAGGCTACATGTGTTTCTTAAAAGCACTTCCTAGCATTTGTCGTACTTAAGAATGTCGTAAGTGTTATCATAACGTTGCCAATAGTAATCAGTCATTTTCGCTATTGAATATTGTTTGTGATTACCGCATTACAGCAGGTCTTTTGCAATTAATCTATTGTAATTATTATCGCTGAGTGATAGTGTAGTCAAGCTGTCAGTAGGAAAGTTTTTTGGACTGTGTTTAAATTCCTGTGTAACGACACGGTACGACTTACTCAAAAAATGGTGTGGTGTTAGTAAAATCCGGCGCCACGGTCAATTTCGCCAATACTCGGACCTTGTCCGCGACGTCACCGTTTCTGTTGTGTTTGTTGCTGAACACAGAAGTATGGGAGACAACACGCAGTCATCCTCTCAGCCGGTTGGTACGTTTCCGGCGGAAGGGGTCACTTTGACACACCACATGCAGGACGGGGGCTGCGTGCTGCGTGTTGCGGTTTGGCAACGTCATGGAGCACGAACGATGTTTTCTCACTCTCCCGTCAGAGCACACACGAACGAACGAACGAACGTATTACTAAGCAGTGGTGCTTACCTACCGGACAAAAGCTTCGACCATTAGTACATGCGTGACTGTGGTAGCGGACGTATAGTTCGTCTGCCGTAACTGAATGTGTCTGCTGGTGGGCAGTCGATTTTTCCAACACAAACGCGATACCAGTGCGAAAATTGTGAACGCACCCGTGGTGGGAAAAATATTGACTATTCATTTCCAACTGTGAGCCGAGTACGTCAATGTAACGCGATAGATTCGCTACAGTTGCATGTATCTATTGGTCGGTGACTGACTAGCATTCAAAAGGGTGAAGTGAATATTTTGTGCGAATATATTGACAAATCGACGATTGATTTGCGAATAAATTCGTTCTTTTTTCCTGTTGAAACGTATACGGACAGTGTGTGTGTGTGTGTGTGCGTGAATGTATGTTTTGTGATTCCTTCCTACCCCTCTATGAGTTCTATCCAGTATAATGCTTACGTCGGTTGTTCGGTTGTTGTTTATTTGGTGTCACTGTGTTACTTGGTTTGATTTTTAGTAGCCCGCGAGTCGCTACCAGCAGCAACGCAATCTTCGTTTCCATAGCCACTTTCATCGTGCAACGTAACCGTTGGCCGTAGTCATCGTCGTCGTCTTGACTCGAGTTATGTTGCTTTGATTGAATAAACGAGGCGAGAGCGAACCTGCTTGAAACTGCCCCATGGCAAAAGCGCGGAAGCACACGGTAATGCTGCCTTGTTGCCTTTCGCACTGAGACGAAATTCCAGTTTGCTCGCAGTTCTGACGAAACGGGATTTCCGTTATTTTGGAAGGGGAACGAAGGAAGAAAAGACTATATTGAAGTTGTTACGGCAATTGTATGCAGTCACAAAAATAAAACAATCTTACCTCGGCCTCTCTACAGCAACTTTGTGGGCGATTGTGCGTAATAGTGTTACCGTGGTCACTTCCAGCAAATCAGTGAAAACAGTGTAAAAGTGATGTGGTGCAAGTGTAAGCCCATAGCGTAATGTTTAGATATAAATGTAGTACAACCTCGTGTATGACGGTGCGGAAAGTGGTCTGGGATTAAAAGAAAAAAAGTGTACATTCATACAACACCACAACACAACGCTAACCCGTGCAAAACAGACGTTTCATTTAATCGTCCCAACGCTTGTTCAGCTATGCTTGATGCAGACGAGTATCAGCCTTGGGGTATGCAAAGGTAAGTTTACTTGCTAATTACCCACCATAGCTAACTTTATAAGTTTGTCTCCTTGCGCCCTATAGGGCATCTGGCCGTGTAAGAATTTGATTTGAAGGTTATTTCTCGCCAAGCGTTCGGTGGAACTCGCAAGGGCAAGGCCGCTTAAGTAGACACGATTAACACACCACCATGGTGGCGTTCACGTCGATGGACTAAAAACCCCGTAAAACACCGCAATGCGTTCCACCATTAATTGACGCGCGTAAAAACCGACATCATGTTTGCCGGTCTGTTTCGAGGATTGATTGAGGTGACAAACTGTTGCAGATTTCGTGCTTTCGGTAGAATTAACTGCATGCGGCATGGTAACATAATCTGCGCTGCTAGTTTGCCTTTAAGGAGTTTCTGTTTTAATTAGTGTTTAAACAATCTTAAATTTGAACGCATATTTGGGCTATATCGAAAGGGCTTACGATCTTTGATCCTCCTTTGAATGTACCTTGTCTAAATTTTCTGCCTCTGGAAAGGGACGCCGCTTTAACAAATTGGCGTTTGTTTATTAACTAATGTTTCTCATCTTGATGATGAGCACATTTATCTTCGTCGTGAAAAAGCATCTACCATCTGTCGTGATTTTCGACCGACCTAAATAACTTACTTATTGTCCAACATTAAACCTCCTGTAAAGGATGGATGACGATTTGTATTAGCTCAGTACGCTTTTTAAGCTGCTATTTAATGTTCAATATACGAAATTATATTACTATTTAGCCAAAGTTACGATCACTTTGGGTATGTACATATTTCATTTGTTTATAATTATACTTTCACTTTTAAGTAAAATAAGTTGTGATTTCAAATGGCTCATTATGGATTGAGTCCTTATCAATTTCTGCTTGAAGTTTATTGCTGCAAATTGTTTCACGAGCAATCCTATCTAAGAGCAAACGCAGTAATATTACAAGCAATTGATAAGTATTGTCCGATTATAGAAAGTCGCATTTCTTGGAATTGAAACCAAGTATTCGGCATCGACCAGTAGGTCACACAGGTTAAGTTGATTAAATACTTCAGTTTTTGATAGAGTGATGCAACCCTACATTGTTTTTTGTATAACACCTATGCAACCTGATAACACGAATAGTATAAACATATTTCGATTGGAGTTTAGTTTACCCATTGAATTTTTTTTTTTTTTATTTCTTGGTAATAAAATGTGATTAGAAAGAATGATGTTGAATGATGATAAATTGAATGATATGGCCAATATTCAAAGTCACTAAATGTGCGTATCACAATCGATTACCTTGTCAATGAAGTGTAAGTTTGAATTAAGTCGACAGTTGGTATGCACTTTAATTTTTAATTTAATTTTTAACTGACGGTCGTGCTCATGATACCATGAAGAATGTAAAAAGTGCTATGGTACTTTTTCTTCAGCCAGTATATAGTGGGATAGTGTAACTGTTTACTATGCTCGGGTTGCACAAAAACCAATAGATCGAAAATCAAACCAAAATCATGTCCCTGTCGGTGGAGAATAAAACGGAATGATACTGTACCCTCGTGTGACCTAAATTTAGTTACGCTGCTTGGGAGTACAGAGATAGCTCAACGAGCGATGTTGGAAGATATATACGAACGAATGGCACGTTTGTAGGATCTGCGAAAGATCAAACTTCAACCGATACGGTTTAAATTTGTCCGTAAATCCTACCGCTGTACGTGTGCCGGTTGCATTGTCCGAGGGATTTCCGTTAACTTGCACCCTCTCCATAAACCATTTAGCGAAAGGTGTACCATTCCAATGCGGTATCAGTGTTGCTGGCTGACAGAAGCATCATAAGCCATTCGAGAAAATCCCCGCTCGATCGTGCACGGAATCGAATTTCCACATACCAAATCATGCGTTGGTCGGCATCGTCCGCTCTTCCACATTTTTCGGTCCAATAAATCCCAGCACAATCAAGAACAAACTTGAACAAGCCCGTGCATTGTGGGAATACAATTCGAAAATAAATTACCAGTTTTGCAGGCATCGTATTATATTATGGCATTATACAGGTGTACCGATCTATATGATGCGGTTCACTGGGAGATGGAAAATCATTAACGGCGTCATATGAGTTTTGTACGGTAACTCCACTTCATACATCAATTGAATTTGAAACGTTTCGTCTATGGGAAATTAAATGTCCTTCAAGGGAAGTAAATTCTTCTAATTGACTTATCATAATATTTCCTAAAGCTTAAATCCAAGATACAATTTCTATTATTCATGTCTCTAAAATATCGTAAATTTTTAAATCCCTTTAGTCAATTTCGTACAACAATACAGGATCATGATTGATAATAAATAAACAGTATTTAATTAAAACTATCCATGTTCCATGAATAGCATAGTAGGAATTATAATTGAAGATGTTTCATAGAGACAATGTTTGATAGTTTTAAAATTAACGAAGACGTAGCTGTGCGTGTAGCAAGGATTTATCTAGGCGGTTAAATTGCTTAAATTTCGAAGTGAAAACGTGAGTGAAAATAAGTATCTGATAGCAGCATATGCCCCTTTGGCCAGTAATTGTTGAGAATTTACAAGATGTCCGCTAGTCCACAGCTTTTTAAATCAGAAAAACAACATACCAACCAACGGTACGGATCTAGTGATAATACGCAGATGCCTTCCACAGGAATACTGACGTACGTTTTTATCTGTTGGGCAGCTTAGCCTTACCCGCTATATTTTTTAGTCGTAATCTAGTTTATTCAACTGCCATGTGACGCTTAACAACAATGTATTGTTGGTTATCATAGCCGAGAATACTAAGGCTGATTAAGACGAAATAGGGACAGTACGGGCATGGCCCTATTGTGAACTATTTTTAGGTACAGAGCAATTTGTTATTGAAAAGGAGCGAAAGCGAATTCAGCTGCTAAGTAGTCTTCCAACCGCAGTCTCTTGGACTTGAAAGAAGAGAAAGCAGATGTTTTCGAAGTGGGCAGGATTGCACGAGATTATGTAGTATCCTGTTTAGAAACATAGTCTTTCCTAGAGATAGCTATTCTTGGAATTAGTAAATCACTATTTCAATATTACATTTGATATTTCACAGCTCGTGTCATCAGGTCACCTACCTTTTTCTGTAATAATGCTTATAATATATTTAGCTTTATCCAAGAATGTGAAACATTCGCAGTTCTATGTCAAAGTTTTTGGGCTCAACTTTATTTCAAAGGCAGCGTTGTTTTATTAATTATCGAAAACAAAATAAAATCATTGAACATTCGTAATACAGTAAATGCTTATGCTTATGCGTAATACACTAAATGCGTAATACAGTAAGTACTTTTTAGCGATTAATGTCAGATAGAATTTGCACAACTCAACGTCAACTAGTTGCAATTTCTGATTACATGTAGTTTAAAGCGCAATTATGGAGCGGTTCGGTGGCCGAGGAGCGCCGGTCTTCGAACGGACAGGACCGAGGTTCGAATCCCATTCGGGCCGTTCTCCTGTACACAGTACTGACTACTATCCTGTTGCGGGTATTTCGAGTCATGAAAGCCAGAAATCGCAGGCCAACACCTCTAGAGGTTGTAGAGCCATTAAAGAAGAAGAAGAAAACGCAAGTATAAATTAACACAATCCCTTCCATCTCTAACACAGGTTCACGTCGGATAATTAAATCGGAGACATTTTAACAGCCACTTGGCCCACAATTATGGTATGTCGTAAACGAGACATTGCTGGAATGGATTATCGGTACATTTCATCTAAAAATTAAACACTTTGTTTGATGAAATCATTGCATTCCGGTGCCTAAGTGTGTTTGCAAATAATTATGGCCTCTTTCTCACTCCGTATCACTCTCTGGTTGATCAAGATGTTTCACGTATCCTTGATCGCAAAGCAACTTTCCCATGTAGTCGTCTCGTTCCGTGAAATGGCACAATTGTTTCATTTTACATGGATTATTATCTTGCGCGTGGCCAATTTTAAATTAAACTAAACCTCACCCTCACCGGGCGTCAGCTTTATGGGCTATTATTTTTAATTAGAGAGTAGAATCACCTGTCCAACCAGAAGGAAGCTTGTTGTTCTGTAGCCTAGGAACAGAGACACTTTTTTTATCAGCGAAGCGCAAGCGCCATACGATGTATCAATTTTGTATCGTTATCGTGTCGTCATTATCTATCATCATCACTGCTAAATTAAACATTATGCCTACCCTGGGTATGGTTTGATTGTTGCGAATCTAACCCGTTTTTTCGTCCTTCTCCAAAATTGAAGCTTAATGTGATAACGCCCAGCACTTAATTCCGTAAGCTACGATCACTCGGACATTGTCGCGTTCGTCGTTATTGGCATCGTGTACAAATTTGTACGAAGCTATTTGAGCGCTCGCTGTAGAATGGAATGTAATTCAGGCTGAATAGAGCGTAACGATTAGGATACTGGGACCCATTACCGAATGAATGAAATGTCGCTCAATTTCTGTCTGACCTTGCTACATTACGTGTGGATTTTTTGTTTGTATCTGCACGTTGAAAGTCATTTCGTTTCTCCGCAATCTGAATGACCTCTGATGGGTTTATGATTGTGTTTTATGTCTATCCCTCGAGTGAACTGCGCAAAAATACCACCATCAACTGTATTTCGTTGTACAATAATGCTATTGATTCAGAATGATGAGATATTCGCATGTACTTAAAGTAGCATGCATCATTACGACCATTAATGATCACAGCTAATGCAAACATGTCGTTACATAGCTCGATTGAAATGAATTGTAAGTCATAAAAATATTCACTTTTTGTAAGAAGGAATATCGAGACAATCAATCTGTATGACATGTTCAAGTAATTTATCTATTGTAGCAACATGTTTACAATGTCCAAGTTTTCATACGTTTTGTGATGTTACAATATGTTACTACAAAAATGTTCTTTTAAAAGCAATAGTGTATTATCATTTGTCAATGTCAGACGCTGGTGAGATATTTTACCGGTGGCACACATCGTGTGGATCGTAATATGCTTTGTAAAAAACAGATAACTCCAAAAAAAACAATATATTTATCCTGTTGCTGTCTAGATTATGTTCACTAGCTTTTTTTTTGCAACTAGTCCTGATGATGTTACTTCTCCACAATTTTTCCATGAATGAACGTCGTCCGAGTAAATTGCAATCTATTATTCAGCCATTCCCGCTCGTAAATATGCTCGAAATGCATTTTGTGCAGGATACACATCGCGGATGCTCGCGGCACACAAAGGCAACGTTTCTAACTTTACCATTAATACCTGTTGGACTAAGGCTGTTGGTTTTGGAAAACTTATCCTTTCACGTGTTTTGAGGACACACATTTCGCGTCCATTCATTTTATTTATGTAATTTTTGCTCATATAGTCACTTTCAGAACTATGAAAGGCCGTATCTATTTTTTCTTGTGTTTTTATCTGGCACTAATAATATCTGTTTACAATTGTTTTTTATATTTATATTTGCACCAAACATGTATTAGCTAATATGTGTTTCCATTCAAATTAATTTACCAAATAATTGATACCTGATGTACGATTGTGCATAGTGCACAAGAATTGACTAAAATTAAGAAAAAGTTATGAGAAGCTTTCATGCGTAGATCATGTTTGGTATTACTATCTAATTTTCTTGCGAAGGTCTATCACCCTTACACGGTAGCATAAATGGTAATAGATTTCCAACTGTGTGCAATAAATAGGCCATAGCACGTACTTTTTTCTGGTGTGATCTTCACCTACTATACCTCAGCATGTACAGTTTAACCTACGAAATGTAATGTAAACCGAGAAACATCCGGTTTGGACTGTTTTAATTTCTTTTCACCTCGCTTGGAGAACTCCGGTTAGCGAAAATGTGGTATTTCATTAGTGCCCCCTCACATCTGGACCAACAATGCCAGCAAACATTCAACATCCGATGTTGATGAAGTACTTTTCCCAACGCTTGATGTATCTTTAATTTTCCTCTATGACTGACCATAATCGGCAGCCGAACGGAACGAAATGATGTTGACATTGAATTTGCATTTTCGTTGCAATACCCTCGATTTTCATTTTGGATGAATGCGAGCTGTTCCACATTCCACCAGTGCTGGGTGGTTTTGTTTAACGAAGGTCCAAATGCTGTCTACATCGGTCACTGGTTAATGGGGCCATCGTTTAAGCTTCAGTAGACAAATTCAGTAGACTGCCCAATTGTTCTTCTGCGTCGCTCTAGTTTTAGTACGTTATTGTTTTATATAGAAGTATGAGAAATAATGTGTATGTTGTGTCTACCGTTGTAGATTATAAGCTTCGTTTACTTAAAAGAATTCATCATTATATTTTCTAAAGTTGAATAATAAGTCTTTGTTTAAAAATACAAAAAAAAATCAACATTTACTTTTTACCCCTCGAGCACGAAAGATCAATTTTTGACCATTTTCCAAAAGATGTGCCATTTTTCTGATAAAAGAAACATCATCTATTTGCACGTGCGGAACCAACGTGAAATTGAAAATGCCAATACAGATCAAATGGAAAACGCATTCTAATGTCGCTGTCGTTAACTTTGCGAACACCACCAATCAAAGCTGTCCAGCGTTAAGTGCTTTGTCTTATCACACTGCTATCAATGGATTGTTTTGCAAAAGGACGGTACGAAGCAACATATCTACTTGACCAAAGCCACAAACCGTACGAAACCGAAACCGGAAACCATTGCATAATGATTGACATACACGTGGAGCTGAGTAGAACACTCCAGAGGGTAAGATGATGATGGTTTGATCCATACAGAATTTGCCGACACTGCATCTAGGGGGAGGGGGAGGCGGTTCGAAATCAGTGAAGCAGAAAAATAAAAGACTTTCAACATGGCCACAGCAGCAACCAACAGTACGTTGAGATATTGCGTCTTCGTTTACCCAAAAGGTATTCCTGGCGCGAGTGAGGGTTTTTGTTTGGGGCGTTGCCTTCCTGCTGAACTTATGTCCCAGCTTGTCAGCTAGTTGGTAATGTCAATTTGCTTTTTCGTTGCCCTGTTGATACGGTATCTACGAAACAAACGAGCCTTGAACAGTGAAGCAATGATGCCTCTTCTTGCAGTACCATTCGACAGGAACCGAAAAGGATTCCTTCAAATAAGCTAACAACCATTTTCCTTTTTCGGCACAGATTTCAACCAGAACTTCAACCGCAGCAGAAAGCTTGGTAGCAGCTCGAGGGTAAAACGTCCTTGGTCGGTTTGAAGAACTAATATTATTCCACAAGGCATACATCAGCTTCAGGTTATACATGTGTCAGAACCAATGTTGTGCACCTGGTATACGCTTTGGGAATTACCTTCGGTAGTGCAGAATACTATTTTCGTTTGGGAGTACAAATATATGAAACAAGACTGTTAGCCTTTACGGGTTAAGTGTTTCCAAAACGAGACCCTTGTTTGTTGACTGTTGTGCTTATCTTCTGCATCTCATTACATGCTTATTACCTAACAATAGCTATCAACTTTACGTATCCACTCACATGCACCTGATAGGATGTGTTCATGTTAAGTAGAACTATGTTTTTTTAAACGCCTCAGGCTGTTGTTAAAAAAGTTTTACATGCATGCAACGTAAATTATGTAGTAGTTTATTAGAAAATCGTCCCACACCCTATCGCTACAAACACAACAATATATTGGTATCATTTCTTATACTTATCATTAAAGCGAACAATAGTTGTTCTGAAGGGTAAAATTAATGATAGTAGGTCTGATGAGTAAAACTAGTTCTCTATCTATGAGTCGTACACAAACGCCTCATCAAACATTGTGAAAGGTACTAGCACTATTGCATTCGGTGTAAATTACCATCCCTTAGGTTCCTTTTCTGCCACGACACCGGCACCACCGCCGTCCCCAAATGCAAATATTGCACGTGTGGCGTAACTTTGCATTCGGTTGCAGTCTGCATTTTAAACAGTTTCTATCACCGATGGCATATCTCATGCAGCAGTACTGTTTCGTCTGTTCGTTTGTTTGGCCACATAAACCAGTGTGTGACACTTCACCTTGGCTCAAAACTACCGATGCTTTGTGGTTGTTAAATTTTCACCATAAACCATAAAAAAGCACAGTGCTTATTCCGGGATCTGGGTTTTAAAAGACAAACTTTGTGTGTGTGTAGTGAGTTTAGTGATATTCTAGCAAGCCAACAAACAAACAATTTCAATAGTGTGTTGGGTGTTTTGTTCTATGCTACGGACCTGCATTAACTTGGCGGCCTTTCACGTAATGCTGGTTAATTTTGTTAGTCATGGAAGTTAGGTTTAAACGTTGATGTTGTTTGTAGTATCATTCTTAATAATACGGATAAAGAGAGTTCGGCATCTCTATTTTAATCCACAGCACAAATGTGGAAGTGTAAATAGACATAACAAGTCAAATCGTAGGGGCCGTTGAAGTTATGATCATTAATTAAGAAAGTAATTTGACCACATTTATGTTTATTTTTCGTCGTGACTTCATTGTCGCTTCGAAGTACAGTTTAATATGGGGGGTTTTCCCAGTACCTGTAGTAGCAAGGCACTTTTGGCATTGACTTCGAAGCGTTTTGCAAAAAAAACTTGTGAGAGGTGGGCGTGCAATTGTCATTGATCTTCGATGCTCCCGTTCGATCGCCACGACCCCTATTACCTTCAAATGTACTGATCCGCGATTAAAATAATTCCTGAGTAATGCACGGGGCCATGTCGAAGCAGCTAACTGCTTTGAGTGCATGAACGGCGAGACCCTGGACCACTCCACGTAAAAGCAGGGACCACTCGATATGGGAAAGATGGACACTTCCAGAATCAATCTTTACTATGGGAGTACGGTGCGTTTTCGTACAGATCCTGTCTTAAAAAGGCTGGTGTCATTACACTACAGCAGTGAGCCGTACCGAATTATTGACTTCTTGATCAAAAATAATAGCTGAGTATCGTAAGACAACAGAAGCTAACTGAATCAAATATTTATTTCCACCTTGTACACTTACAAGTTCGAAAATGTTTTATTGATATCATTATTGATTTTTCACCTACATCTTAGTTTAAAAAAAATATTTTACACGTTAAGGTTTAGTGCTGCATTTTTATAATATTCCAAAATAACTTTTATCTAGTAATTACAAAAAGTGCTCGCTCTTTCTATAGGATCCGTTTATCCCTTCATTCCCCTACTAACAAAATATAAATAAAATATAATTGGCCGAGGGCAGGTCCGATGTTCGAATCCCAGTTGGGCCGTTCCTCCGTACGCAGCACTGACTATCCTTCTGCGGGTACATTCAAATCACGAAAGCCAGAAATGGCAGCCCAATACCTTTCGAGGTTGTAGTCTAAAGCTCACAACGTATTTGTCAAAATAAAGTGTGAGAAGGGTTATCTACACTTAACCCTGCTATTTAACTGCTCCAAAAATCGCTCCAGGCATCGTAAAAAATACTAATCGTTAACTCACCGAGCGTGTGTGATTTTTTGCATTACTCATTTCAATTACTGCAGCATAATCTTCTAGTCTTGTAAGATTTGACCCTCCATCACGATCTCTTTGATGGATGATTTCTAGTTATTACGATTCTAGCACGTCGCTTATTGCTGGCGGAGTCAGCACCACTACCACCCCTAGCTATTACCACTTTCTTCATAATATTAATAAACGATAATTAAACGCCTGCTACAAATGGTGCTGACGGCAAAGTCTAGCGCGATGATGTGATGGGTGCGCTTTCCCATTCTTGTAGAGGATGAATTTATTTTTCGCTTCATCTTCGCCGTGTTGGCAAAAAGTGCGCCAACGCTGAGTGTCAACTTAGTGCTGCTGTTAAGACGCTTGAAGTCGTGTGCAGTGTAGATGATCCGATGGATTTCCGGCACGGGCATAACGCGTGACGGACGCTTCGTTTGGAGAATGGGTTCGCTTGACACCTCATCTGTCGTGTTAATTTGTAGTGTGCATAAACGTGTCACTAGCCGTGCGGTCCCGGTCATGAGAAACCAAGGGCGTTTGCTATATTACCATTGGGACATAATTCATAACAAATAAATTTGAAAACAGATAGATGATTAAAAATTAGAATGTAGCAAGATTACAGCAACAATCTAAGTGTGGCTTTTGTTCCTTATTATAAGCGGAGTAATTTTCTATAAAATATTTAGAATATCCAAAGCTACTCTTACAAGTGTGCTGACAAATTCTTTCGGAAATTAAAGTATAATTTCCTTCTTAGTTTCACAACGATTGTTATAAATTAGGAAAAAATACTTTCAGGACATTGCACTCCACATCATTTAAAAAATATATAATATCGCATGTATATAGATAATCTGTACATACAAAAAGAAACTCTGATAGATGGAGGGAAAAAATTTCATTAAACATTATATCTATATCTTGAACACTCCCACAGTGCGTGTATAGCGTAAGCATCGCAGCGACGTTTGCCATAATTCTTGCCGTCCATTACAAACACGCATGGAACCACTGCAAATTCTGGGCCCTTTGATGCTAACATTATCGCTCCAGAGATGCTAAGTAATGAGCCAGAAGTTACATAATTACAGACATGTTGTTCCCGTTTCCCTTCATTTCCGTCTTTTGTGTGTTTTGCATCATTGAGTGGAAGTGCGCAATGAAAGGCGTCTAGAAAAGTGACGAACAGCTCTTGCTTATATACGATGAAGGTTTTAGAGGAATAACTGTAGTTACATTTCCGTCTAGGTACGCTGTGTAGTGCAGATCGCGGAGGTTTGATAATGACTACGACTTGGCGCCCTACACGTGGCTGTGGTGCGAATAAATCTGTGGGTGGGTTGAACGTAAGGTTGGGGGGATTTTCAATGATAGCTTCCTCCCACTCAACGGCCGGCAGAATCTTTAGCTCCAACAAATAAAACAAGCTGCTTCTACGTGTTTTTATAACACATGACAACTGCATGCAATTCTAGTAGTTGCCGGGGAACTCGTTAAGGCTATTGTTTATCTCGCCATTCTCCCTTTCCATTCGCCAAACTTAAACGATCTCTTTCCTCATTTAAAAGGTAGTACATGCAGCGAATACCTTAAAGTTTTAACAAATCCTAAAAAAAAAAATCACGCCAACTCCAACCATTTCCCAAAACACATCTAGAGAAAACATGTGCTCTTGTTCATGAAATTTCGTTACGAGCAATTAAAATTAAATCTTTTGCCTGCAACGCGCGTTTAACAGGACATGTAAACTGTTTTCTATCCCATTTCACAACACCTATAATCATTTAGCACTAGCTTTGAGCACTGCAATTGGCAATGCTTTTTTTGTCATGTTGATGTTGAAAATTGAACGACCCGTCATTGCAGTAAACGTGTAACGCTCGTAATGTGATACGAGGGTTGTAGTAGCATCGTCGGTGTTTGGCTTCCGAATGGCAGTAACGCCTAGCTGTTGAAATTGAAGGCTTATGCAATAGGTTTGTCAAGACTGAGTCTAGTCTTACACCATGCACTCATATCCAATTTGACTCATGATTGCTAAAATAAAACGACCTAAAAAAATTTTTTTTAATAATGAACAAAAACACTAATTCTAAGCAATGGTTCGAAAACATTTTCAGAGTGTAATATAAAACCCGGACCGTGCCGTTGGCAAGAGATCGGCTTATTTGTGTGCGTAGTAAAATACATCCGCCCTAGGTACAGCAAATTAAACCACCGAAAAACGAGCGTCAGTGTCGCATGTGCACTTTTACTGCTTCGAGCCTGTTGCCAGCAGTTAGTGGAAAGCGATATTGTTGCTTCCACATCCGACTATTCTCCTTACTATCGTACTGTCTTCCGGAAGAGGAGTGAAGTTAGCACCGGCTGGTACAAATTACGGTCGGTGCAATAATCTACCAGTAGCTCGAATTGCATTCCACTGAAAATTGCATTCGGTTTTTGGAACACTCTGCAACACGGTAATAGTTTCTGTTGAAAGCCCATCAAAGTAATATTCGCACGTGTGGCAAGTGTGAGGCCCCTTACTCAATGCTCTCGAATATCCATTCAAACATATTGCAATCTGTTGGAATGTACTGCTTTTATCTCATACGGAATGGTCTTCCATCTGTTTTCCATTTTATTTCCCGCAACTGTGTCTTTCCATGGGTCGTTTTCTCGCAACGAGTGTCCGGAAAATAGCAACAAAAATGGAAACCACATGACGATAGAGTATTAAACCGTTCATAGAGCTAATAGACGACTGGGAACGGTGACATTGTTTATTGTTAATAGTGTAAAATTGTTGGCAGATGCTGCACAATTCTACTGTTATGCACATTCTCTATACTGGCTAAAATATATATATATATATATATATATACTCGAAACCAAACGGTAACATCAAATAGCACTTGTACAAGCTGTGCAAGCTGAATCTTTGTGGATATTGAGGTCATCTTGGATGATGAAAACTCGGTCCCAAAATGCTTACAGCGTGTTCAAAACTATCCTTACAATCACATTGCATCCAGTACCTTAGGGCAGTGGCATGCGTATCGGAGTTGTGTTCTTTAAGTAATGAAAATAACTCCCAAGTTATTTCCATGAAGCGAAAGCTATCTTCTACAGAACGTTTCGATAGGGGTGGTTAAACACTACAATGTGACATTAGCAACTATTGTTAGAGTTCATTTTCGCTAGAAAATTGCTGCTTGTACCAGGAATGATGCCTCTTCCAAGATAAAATACTAAAGCCCATAAACTATGCATTATAAATCACAATAAACCATACGTCTAAGGAAATGAACATTCAAAGCAAGTACGATCCCGGGACAATTTAGGCTTACTCCACAATGGAGTAATTATTTGTTGATTTTTAGACTTATGAAACAGGTTATATTTCGTTTAGGAATAAACTGCATACGGACAATGTTCAAAAACGTCATTTTGTGTTATCGAGGAACATATTCAGACTGGAAACATTGTCCCATTTACTTCAGGAATTTCATTCATTCTTAAACATCATAGCTCTGTTTTATAGAGGATTAGTAGTTTTCATGACTCCAAGTAAATTGTATTAATCTATTTCACTCCTGAACGTAACTACTACGCCTCCGTAACTACTTTATCATGTAGAACACTAAAGTATAATTTGTAATGTTCTGGTAGACATTGCAGTAACACATCTAATTAAAAATTATAAGCCGAAGGTCAACATGCAATGCTCATATCTTCCCGTGATAAAATATTCACCAACCTCTTCTGGTACATGCACTTCCGACCGTTGCATGTACAAATCGATCTGACTGAGACGCCGGATCTATTCTAGAATCGACAATAACCCGACACGATTTTCTGCAACAATAAATAAACGATGAATGGACGAGAATACACCGACTATCCTGACCTGTCCATGCGAAATTTATAATCCACTTTTTGTTCCATTTTCAAACGTCCAATTCTATTTTCTTTCCACGATTCACGACATCACAAGCCCTTCTACCTCGCTGGTGGCAAACTAATGGCATTTGTTCTCGATTATTACGACCACCGACGGTGAGAAGTATGAGTGTTTGATGGGTGATAAATTATGTTACCTTTTCCAGTCGTTTTGTAACGAATGCCTTACCCTTTTCTACATGTGCAGGTTGAGGACATGCAATTCTTCGCCATGGTGCACCTGACTCCATTATAAAATGCTGTTACAAATTGTATAAAAAGAGTTACCATTAATAAAATATTTCAATTAGTTACTAGCAGACGCCGTTCGTGTTTTGTTTCGTTGCATTTCGTGTCTGCGCTTGCACCTGCAATTAGTGATTACAGGATCCTAAGTTATGTATTAGTGGAAAGAGCTACAAAATCAGTATTGCCGTTTTACGGGAGGTTTGTTTTTCGAAAATATTTACACAACCCTACCGTTACTCATTTTCGTGATACATATTCTAGACACGTCTCGGATGCTGCAGATTTCTCGGGCAATTTCGGGTTCCTTTTGTTGTTGAAATCTGAAAGTGACAGGATATATAAATAAAAGAATGATGGTATGGCTGATGGTCATGATGAACAGTGCCAGTGTCAAAAGACGCCTGTCGGTAGAAGGTGTTACTGACAAAAGGAGAATCCGATTACTAGCACAACAAATGTGGAATGCCATGTGACAAGATTCACATATTTTCCTACAGACAGATACAAATTGTCCCTACTTTACGCTTAAATTCCGCCCCTAACGTTTAATAAACTGCCGCAGCAAGAACATTTTATAATTTTGTATCACGTTATCAGCTTTCTACATTCGAACGAAACGACCATTAAAATGTTGGTTTCAAACGTGATAAAAATTCTGGTTGAGTTAACGTTTCGAATATTATTTACGCCGATAAAAATGTACATTGCACATGTGTATTGTGGCTTGGCAATGACGATGTGGGCGTTTTTAAACAATGCCACGTTTGTTTATTCTACTCTTGTACGATAACAGTTGGAATTGACGGAAAAAAGCTACCAGGACGCGTCCCACTCCGCTTCCAGGCTTGAAAGAAATTTTCCAGTCAATTGTAGAAATGGAGAATTTGTCGAACGAAAATGCTCGAATAGTAAAGCTCTATAGCTCTATATAAACATGTTTATATTAAGTGAATAAACAGAATTTGAATGCGGGTATTTTTACATTCATTAAGCGTAATTCAGCTTTACTAGAAAGCCCAAATTTGATTAATGTTATATTATTATTTCATAAATCATAGCATCATTACTAATAAATTCAGTTCAGCTATAATGCAAAGAAAAAAGAAGCAACAGGCGACAGACTTTTATGTTTTAATCGTTATGATTTCTTCGCAATTCTTTCCAAAAGAAATATTTTCCTTTTTCTTAGTATCACAGGGTAACCGGCCAGCAGGATCTAGAATGATTGATGTTTGGAAATATGAGGAACCTCTTTTGCATAATAATATCCGTTCACGGAAACCATTTCCGAAAAGTCACCAAGCATCGCATAAGATGGAGAGAATCGCAAACAATAGCACTCAAATAGAACAGATGCCGTAGTGATGTCTCGCATTCATACTAAATTTTACGCTAATGAAACATTGTGAAGGCGAACATAGTTTTGCGTTCGTTCGAAAGCTGGTAGGCAAACATGGAGTACCAATTAGGAATGATTTATATGAACAATAAATATGTTTCGTAAAATCGACCGACGGGCTGCTCAAAACGGCCTACCCTGCTATGTAAAGACACTCCTGTACAGCACAATATTATGTAATAAATCAACATCAGTCCACATTTTATTTGAACCTTGTGAAAACTGGAAACCAATTAGGAGCATTTCGCGAGGACTTATTGAAGCGTCCTAATGATACCAGTCATACCGATGCACAATTAAGCGATGGTAAATGTAGGTTAAGCATTCGTTGCTCTACCTAGAATCATTGGCAATATCATAATGGTGTTTAAGAGTGGAAAAATGTTGGTAATTCTTTGCTTTTTCGTACTGCATCAACCTTAAAACGATTCCTCCTTAAGTGATCTTTACGTACAAACAAGAATCGTCAAGTAGCAGGTTTACCTATTTCATTGAAGCGAAATAGGTCATAATACCTATACTTTGTCACTCATTGCTACTGCTGTTCTACATTTAGTAAATAAATAAATTAAGTCCAAATTACCATTAACAATACAGTGAATGTAAATCAAGCTGTTCGTTAAGTTACTATAACTTGCATACTAAATATCTACGAAAAAAACACAATGATTTTTATTTCTTTCATATTTGTTCTGCTCCTCCGAAAATCCAACCTATCAAGAGCATTATTGCATGCGATCCTACTTTATTGTCTAAGTAGTAAGAATATCGATTAACTGCAGAAGGCTGTACTCTAGCTCGATGTCATTTGCTGCAGATTTGAAAATATAATTCATGAGTCACTAGCAACAGCGTAGCTAGAAAGCTATTTCCTTAGCCAAGACCCCGGAATATGCTTTCATTTGACCTTGCCGGCATGGTGACTATTTGCTACTACGAACAGATGCATCAAACGTACATTTACGACCACCTAATTGGTAATAGGTACTTGTGCAACGGTTCGTTTCCATCAGGAAGTTTCTATCTCAATCAGGAACGAGAAACAAAATAAGAATCAATACCAATTATTGGCACAATTTCCAATTGCTGCTTTGAACATTTTATTAATTAATTAGTAAACAAAAACATACATGGAATGTGGATTACTTTCTACTCGTTCTGTACGTACTCTCGCACTTAGTATTTATATACTTTGAGACATACTTTACTCGAATTCTGAGATATTTTCCTAAATTAATTAATTATTTAATTGCATGTTGATGTAATGCTAGTAAATAAATAAATGACTATGCAATAAATTTATTTTACATTAACCTGAAAATTTTTCAATCTTACGCACACTCGCATATCATTTAAGTTTCTTTGGAACTTTAGGAACTAGGAGAAGAAAACCATAACTATTTCCAGTACAACAATTCGCACGAACATTTCCCAGATATTCGAAATATTCCAGCGTTAGTTTCCACCACATAGTCCAAACATCAAAGCTTGAAACCCCGGCACAGGCATAGGGAGGCTTTAAGCTTCATAAAATATTCAAACCATGCAGCGCCACTTCACAGTGTAGTCGTTTGCCCTACCTGCCAGCATTTCGATGCTACGATTTAATTCAGAACCTTCCACACGAACCTGGCTCAATCCGTTTGCTTCCTGGACATCTTTACCCGTCTCGAGAAAACTTGTTATTATGTTTCACTTTTATTTGATCATGTATTACCTACAGTTTACGAGTTTTCAAATCATCCCTTTTCTCTAGGGACCTTTTTCTGCTTGCGAGAAGCATAGTAAAGACATTAAACCTGGACGCTTTTAATTACTCTTGGGTTTTGATAGCCCTTAAGAGTTAAGCGGTCGGTCGTATCGGTGAGCTTGCGTAAGAATGGCATTAAATTTCATTATCTAAAGCACATGTTTGAGCTGTAATGTTTTTTTTTAAACGATCGACAACTTACCGACTAGATATGTCGAACAGTCATTAAGTGGAACATAGTGGAACTAAGTGGATTTATGTTGTTATTTTACTATATATGCATACAATTTTTAGTATTATTTATTTCTCTTACAAAATGCATTATTCCTGTGTTTGGAAAAATGCTTATTTGAAAGATCATGGCTATGATAGCAAAGAAAATTCGTTTCAACAGATATGCAAACAAGTTAAAACAGCATAAAACATTTATTGATAATCTCTTTTTCTGCTCTCGAAATGAAAAAGTAAGCAAAAGATTCTTCACCAACACTTATTTAAATGAAAATCGATATTAATAGTTCCAGTGTCTCTTTTCTTCTTGGCTTCATAGTCCACGTTTAACGAACGATTTTTGGAAAAATCGTTATTCGCTGTAAACATAGTCGAAATCTACAAATACATGTCAAATGCACCGTTTCGACCTATTTCCTTTCTTTTCGGGAAATCTTTTCACGCAATGTTCGTCGTCGTGCTTAAAGTTTTATCGTTCTTCGGTAAACTTTTTGTACAATTTTTATTCACCTTCGAGCACACTTTTCACTCGTTTTTCAATTGACATACAGGCCGGAAACGCGTATCGTGCCCGAGACCGGTTGTGTCCTAGTTGTGGCCTACAGCTTGGACGAAGCAATATACGGTGCAAACTAAGAACGAGCTTCAATTCAATTCAATTTTTTCACAGAATGTTGCTGCCTTGCTGGAAAATGACGTTTGATGATGTTTTATCCGGTTGAGTGAAAATGTTTTCACTTCCTTGAAAAACGTTTTGGGACGGTCGAGTTGCTATAAGTATCTGTGAATTGAAATGAATGAAGGATTACCACCAAAAAGGATCATTTCTCATAATGGGCTTCGGTCGCGCTACCGTTCCCAAATAAATCCTGCTTTGCAACGCTTCAAACGAAACAGAAAAAAATGACGACCCATCTAGAAGAAGAATTTGACGACCTTACTTCAAACCTAAAACCTCCTCCCGTTCCCAGCACAGCCGTGTAGTGTATTCTCGTTATTTTGCTTCTGCTAGATGTAATTAAAAGGAGAAAAAGTGTCAACTGGAATACTTTTCTGACATAAGCATGTTCGATGCGAAATATGAAACAACCAAATTTGGGTTCCATTTGAACAGATCTTACCAGCGTCGTAAAAAGCTGCTGGTGCTTTTGAAACAGCATTGGAGTAAAAAAAAACTTTAGTTCTGTGTTACGCTTTTGTTGCTCTCGAACTTACGGTTTACTATTAAAAACAGTTCAATCCCCACTGGCAATTTCTTTTCCTTCTTGAACTGCTCCCAAGCAAGCAAATGTAAAAGGAGCTTTACGGTATTGACGGGAACTTTTTCCAGGTTCCAGGGTTTTCAGCAAAAGGTTTAATTTTAAGTTTTTCTTCATACTTTGTTCAATCAGTGTCAGTCGTTCTTGCTACTGTACCATCCGTCAACTGTTTTGGATTGCAAATAAAGTTTCTTTTCTATTCCACTGTTACCCCTTGGGAATCGATTTAAGACAGAATAACGTAATTGATAAAAAGTGTACTGTGGTTAACTTATTTTCCTTTATTTTCTTAAACTTCTCGTTCATTTTAACAGTGCGTTGTGGTTAGTGATTGTTTGTAACTCTAAGTTAGTTGCTGTTTGTTCAACTTTGATGCTTCGTTTTCTTTTGAATAATATTTCCCTATATTTAATCAACGGAAGATTCTTAATACGACTTGATTAAAATACATTAAAATAATGTTGTCTGTTTTTTTATATCTTTCTTCCAACAGATGCTACCGGGTGTAACTAGCCAGCATACGGAGCTAAATGCAGCATTACTAGAAAACGAGCACTGTTGCTAGTGCTCCCGTAGAAATATCGTGACGTCTGTACGTATGTCCCTGCCACGTCGTCCATGCCGTGGTGATGACATACAACGTCCTAACCTTCCGGAACAATGCGACTCAGTTTAATCGCAGGACACTCTGTCTCTTGCCGTCGTCGCTTGCGTCGTCAGTGCTGCATAATAGCATCCGGGTACGGATATTATGTTCAAATGCATCGAGGTACGATGCTAGCCGTGCTACTGTGTGAACGTGCTTAACTGTGCTGCACGTAGCCCCACACATCACCTGTAAACTTTCCTTATGCTCAATCTCTTCTTGAGTGGATCTTTCGAATTAATGGCAAGTGGAGTTCGTGAATTTTTTTTCCAAGTGACTCTAAATGCTTAGCATCACAAGCTGAGGTGACATTGCACTGCAAAAGTGCGAGAAAGGAAAACCTCAGGCGAAGTAAAGTTATCGTACGACAAGTACGCAAATAGGACATCCGATCCGGCACTGACTACCTCTGCGACCACTGTCTGGAAGTATTAGTTCAGTGAAGGAACCCCTCTTGGCAATCTAAGACAGCCGAGTGGACAACGTTATATGATGAGAGGTGAGTAACATAATCGCAAATACTTGATGAACAACAACTCAAACATCACATTCATGATGCATAGCAATCAGAAAAATATTGGAATTTTTGTTTTACTCACAACTAGGTTACAATTGAAGTTCAAAACTCTTTTTTTTTATCCCAAAATTGTATCTACAACGTACAATCGTTTGGTTAGTTCATAAAGACTTTAAGTCAATAAATTTCATTCGTCCCTTCTCTTGATACAATTCGATTCCATCTTACCCGAACAATCTGAAGCACCACAAGCGTCCAAGAATAACGGGCAGCCGAAAAACATATACAATTCCGTCTCTCTCTGAGAAGTTCGCCAGCGTAAAATACTAAGAATGCTTTCCCCAACTTTGGGGCATGTTTCACGGTTTGCTAACAGTTTGAAAGACTCACCACGAAGCATGTTCAGCTGGAATGGCTACCGTAAAACAAAATAAATGTCTCCCAGCGCCTGAGATTAAAGAAACTCCCGGTGAGCCTAAGAAAAACTGGATGCTTTTCTTTCATTCCGTGCGATATTGCGGTTTATCTGTTTCCATTGTAAGTTGTGGTGTTTCTGCAAGCGAATCACTCCCGGACGTTACTTGTTGCGGTGTTATTCACAGATTAAATGTTTGCTTAATTTTCATCATCTCACCCTCAAACTTCCTAAACCTACAAACAACAAGATCCATCCAGTAGGCACTTTTACTACACAAACTCGTTTGCGGGAAAATTAATCCATCTAATCGAATTACTACGCTGTGCGAGCAAGAATCATACCAGCGCGATTGTTTTGTTACACCGCTAATGCTCAGTTTACTGCTGTCCCCGATGGGGACGCATTTGCTGCCCACCTTCTCCGTGAACTCGGCTGGAATGGCAAACAATACATCAGCTTCACCGCGGGAAATTACGAAAACAAAAAATTCTGGCCCGTGTTTGGAGTCCGCGAACTTGTGTAAATACTTAATTGTGTAGATAAATTGTGTCGTGCGAACGGGATAAAATGAAAGAAAGATGCTTTATGTACTGCTTCGTCGTGATTAATGGCCCCCAGTAGTCGCATGATGCGTGATTTTGGGGCACACTCGTGTTGCCTTGAATAATTTAGTGGTTCGTGTAAGTGAAATGAACACACTCGGTAGTTGTTGTGTCTGAGAAGAAATACATTACTTTCTACGCAATAGGAATTATTGCTGTAGTCAACGAAATTCCTTGTAGTGATAAACCTTGTTACACTTACTTTATACGTAGGACTAATGGTTAACGCTTGATTGAGGATTGAAGAACAGTTATTACTTTTGAATATACGGAAGTGAATGTCAGGAACTCATAACCCTTAGTGGTCCAAAGATGGTTAACATTAGCAATTTTTTGCTTTCATCGTCACATTTGAAATCAATGTTCGGCTCCTGTTCTGGGGCTCCAAGTTTCGATCAGGCTAGAATCTCCTAGGAGCCATCAAAATAAGGAGAAGACTCTTTTGGCAATAAAGGATTAAAAACGAACTAGATATTGTTTTGAAATTCGTTATTCAAATAGACCAAAATGATCTCTATAGATTAGATTAGCCTATAATCTACTAGCCTGGAACAATAAACCCATGTAGTATAAGTTTTTTTTGTTAGAATTATTTATTTGATCCTCAATATCTAAGCGTTCTTCACGATTCGACAGAAGTCTGGCCACAAGTATTGTGTAATTGATGCTTGTAGCACATTGATAATAGTGTGACTGACTATAAGCGCGAAAATATTTGAATTCTTCTTCGCCACGCCCTGGAACTTGTACAATTGAATACCTTAGTTACCTATAAAGCACGATAATTTCAAACTAAGTTAAATGGAAAAGAATCTACATCGAATACAGACGATTGGTTCCGTGTCGTATGGAAAAATTTACAATAAAATTGAATCGCAAAATTCGCAGCGCTTAGCCCTCGGCCCAGTATCGTTTCCATCCTTGCTTTCGATACAACCTTCGGATACTCGACCTCAACCATAAAAACTCAGATACAATTCAATAAACGCAGGTGATGTTAATAACTCTCCAATTTCGGAAAAGCCGCATTTGGAAAAAGCATTCAACCACGAAACGATGCTTCAAAATGGTGGTTCACGTTCGACAATGTTCGAGCATCCTTCGAAGAACGATCCGTGACCCATTGCATTTGAAACCGAGTGTGAAATGAAGGGTTTCCACAATACCAACCGTAACAAACGGATGAGTGGAGAAGAAAATGTTCCATTTTTCGCACAGAAACTGAAAGATATTGTGCAACAGCTGACATTTCAAGCATTTATTAAATGAACATGAATTTGAATATCCATTGTGAACGCGCTCCGGAAGGATTGTAGAAATTGGTAATCGTCTAAATCGTGCATTTTCACCCCATGTACCGTTTCACAATAAACCGTACAACGCTTCTAGTTCCTATCAAGAAGCACTTTTGTGCATTATTAGTAAAGCCCATTTCGTTTACGGCACCGTTCGCGGAAGAGGTTAAGGGCACATATAATGGCTTCAGCTTTCGTAGTGCAAAGCAAACCCCCGAAGCGCAAAAAAAAACACCCCTAACGCTGGAAAGGAAAATTATGTAACGGAAATGCTTGCAATGGAGATGCTTCCGATTCCGATGGTGGAGTTGGAATTGTAGTTCGGTCGTGAGAAATATGCTTCCTCCTTGCCGAGCAGCAGACGGATCTCCATGAGCTGAAAATGATGCCCGTGGCGTACCGACCCTCCCACGTGGTGCTGTGGGACTAAATATGCCAGGAAAGATAAAATCCACTGGTGCGAAACAATTTCGACACAAATGTGTGACATTCGCTACCATGTTCAACCCAATTTGACCTCATGGGTGTGTAGAAGAATGCGAACATGGCCGTTGTTTTGTTTCATCTTATTAACAAGCGTATTTTTGCTGCTTTTCCATCAGTGTAGCGTGTAAGGTAACCGGTAGCGGCTCCTAATAATCCCCGTCAAAGAGGACTTTTAGGCAATTTTTCGCATGAAACTTTTTCCATGTTCCATGCCAGCACAATCATCTGCAGAACAAAATCACCGCGTCGGTGTTGCTGATTTTTCGAATTATTTTGCTTTTTCATTATTGTTTTCTTTTCAAGCTCCAGCTTAGAGAAACCATTAAAATTCACTGTGTTTGTGTGATTTAACAAACTTTTGACAAAAGCAATAAATAAAAACATACAGAGCGTACGGTGAAAGCAAATTGTTAAACTGGCAAAACGGCAAGCACACTGTCGTTTTGTTGCGTTTTGTGGGAGTGTGTCAAAACTTTTTTTTTCCGGTGAGGATTAAAATTTCGTGCAAACACACAATGTTGCGCGCCTTCGATAATAACTCTATTCGAAACATCAACAATAAAGTTTGAATGGCATTTGAGAAAAGGGGCTGTTTTGATATGTTGAGTGCTTGTGCCATATTGAATTCGTTTAACGTTGGTTTTTAGTGCAACTATGTAAAGACCAAACTTCATAGAAATAAATAATTATAGTTATTAAAATATGTTTTTCGTAGGGGTATCGTTGTGGTAATTGTATCATCCTTGTGTAACTAACTTGTTCTGTGTATTTCTTATGTAAACTGTTCTTTCTTCTTAGTAATGAGAGCGTTGTGAAATTTACACAACGTGTAGAGAAGAATGTATAAATAATTGTCGAACTGATCCAACCTTAGCGGCGCCAGGCGCCTTGATCTCAGAAGATAGCGGCGCCGATTTTCGAACGGACAGGACCGAGGTTAGAATCCCACTCGGGCTGTTCCTCCGTACGCAGGACTGACTATCCTGTTGCGGGTACATTCAAGTCACGGAAGCCAGAAAGACCTCTCGAGGTTGTAGAATCATAGAAGGAGAAGAAGAAGAAGAAGATTGAACCTTGAGAGATTACCTCACTTCTGAAATGCTGCTTTGAAATACAACCGACATCATTTACTAAGGTTTCTTTTCGCAATTACCCATCTTCATGTCGTTATCCTGCTCAAAAACATCTAACCGAAAAACATGTAATCGCTTTGTTTTCCATTTCACCCTCAGGTCGACGAATACCAATCGCACTACCGAACACTGGCGCACTGTCCCGTAGAAGACACACGCTATACATTCGCTCTGCCATAATTGTATTCATCCTGTTCGCGTTCCTGCAGTTCCATGTGATAAACTATGGTAAGTAGCTACAGTCTTTCATCCGTCCTATCGTCGCAAATACACGCAACTCATCACCTCCTCCTTTCCTGTAGACTCCTCCGATAGTGGATCCAGCGAAAGTACCAACTATTCAACAGCAGCGATCCTGCAGATGGTGCCGCCGGTATTTCATAAGTATTTGACCGGAAAACCTCGCAACTCCACGCATGGTAAGTGCAACTTTCAGCCAACAAAGGTTCCATGGTCAAGAATGCTTGAAGAAGAATTTAACACCGCTCAGAAACTTGCCGACGAACATTTCTTACCAGCACGCGTGTTGAGAGAAAATCTTACTAAACCTTCGGAATAGCTTTCGAGTTTTCCTTGATCCATACAGTAAATGGTTGCTTTCAACTTGTCGTGAATGTCAAAAAAAGCCGTTGATCGTTGACTGTTGCATGAATCATTTATCATTCACCGTGCTGCTTCACTACGATCAGTTGCTCCACAGGATATCGATGGAGCGGTGGTGTTACTAATATTAATGGAATAACGTAAACTTTTATGGCATCACTCCTGTCAACAACGGCACAGTCGGAAGCTTTTGAAACACCCTTACGGTTGATTTTTCGACCAGTTCAGTGAAGGTGGTGAGTGATGAATAATTTCGGACCGATAAGTTCGAACAGCTCACCCGTTGCTTTACCCGTTAAATATTAAGCATCCTTTAGTAACTCAATTACCGTTCGGGAGACACCTTAAGCCCCGTTGAACTGAATGGGTTTTTATGGCACTTATCAAACAAATTAATTATGAACCAACTATGCCTAATTACAGATGGTAGTAGTCTTTACTATCTGGCTGAAAGCTCTCTATTTGTAAGCTTCGCTAGTTCATGTTACATTATTGCTAATATATAATTTAAGCAAACTAAACTTAAAGCTCAACAGGATCTTTTTGCCTCTATACAACCCAGACCTTGCTTTTCGTTATCGTTCGGCTTTTATTTAACAAAAATATGAAACGAGAGAAAAGTATTTTATCCAAACTAAGCATTTTAAGAAACAATGAATATTCTTCTCACATTTTCGCGTGAAGCAGATTCTGCAATGTTCACGTAAAATATTCTTCCTTCCCATTTCACAGTCTCGTTTAATGGCGAAAACATCCAAGCAAGGAACTGCTTTTACAACGCTTCAACTTAGCACACATTTCCTTCCCAGCGGCAAAACGGTTCGTGCTTCAGTGCAAGTTGCATTATGGATCCGAAGCTGAATTTTGCTTCATTCGCTTCATCTCCTAGTGGCCGTGCCTCCATTTTAAGATTTTATTCTTGAAAGCACAAAACTTTGATAAAGACTGTAACAGCATTCGAACGAAGCGCTCGATAATGTGAGGTACGCGCAAAATTGCAGCCTTCAAACGGTCCCGGTACCGGGCGAAGCAGGTCATTCGGTACTCGTGGCACGGAAAGTGTCACTTTTGATGGAAAACGTGTTTGCAGCGTTTCTGAAACACTCGATACCTTTTTTTTGCGTTCTATTTATTCTCGCTGGGTTGCTGTCCGTTGGCTGGAGGAATTGATTTCACGTCAAATTGAATCAGAGGTGAAAAATAACAAAAAGTTTCCTTGTGGAATCATTGCCGCACAAGTCACGAGGAATTATAAATGTTATTTTTGATAATAATCTAAACAACAATACTAATAAATATGCAACCGACACGGCTTGGTTAAAGAATAATTCAAAAATTCATATATTGTACTCTTGAACGATTAGGGAATGAAATCCATGCTAATTAGGATTTTGGCTATTTAGAAGCCACTTTATTCAGCATACTACCTTTATTGTAAAAGTTTCTCTTCCCTCGGCAGGTCAAAATGGTACACATTTTGGAGGAGAGGGGCCCCGGACGGCCAACATTAGTGACATCCTGCGCATGATACACCGCTACAATGACGTGCAGACTGTTCTCAACGAGGACATCTACGGTCCATTACAAAATGATTCTGTGATAATAGTAGTGCAGGTAAGTACGATAAAGCAAGCGTGTCGGGCGTCACCCTTTAGCGGGTGGGTCTTTTGTGTCGAGAGGTTTTAGCCGATACACTATTCAGCCGTAGCTCGTAACTTCCGGTAGTACGCTTGCCAATTACCATTAGTTGTTGCCGCTGCAACTGTTGCACCCGCTGCTGGTCGTCCTGGTCATCGTCAGGTACATCGATCGATCGGTCCCGGCTCAGACGCCTCCCGGAAGAGGTGGTCGCGGTGGTGATGGTGGTGGCGGTTAGCGAGGAAACCGTACGCCCTGTTCGAAACCTGCCCTGGGAACGCTGTTGTTCCAATGACGCAATTTTTGCTGCTGTGCGAACGATAAACGCACTGGTCAGCATGTCATACGGCCGGATCTGCCAGATGTGCTGCGATGGGTAATCCTGATGCAGGCGAGTAATCCGGTTGCGGGCAGGATCACCGATGCGTATCCGAGGCCAGCGCGGTTCATGCCTCAGAGATTCCGTCAGTAGACTCCAATGGTTGGCATAGTTGACGCTGGACCTAAGATGGATGTTAAAATCCCCTGGGCACTCCAACTGATGCCGTACGCTGATGCGCCGTGACTCTGATCCAGGCAGCAAGGACTGTGGAGAAACGAGTGACATCCTTTCAAAGCAATCAATTACGTCGGCGGACGTGCCTGAGATGGTCCCAGCGGAGATGAGAGATCGTACTGGAAACAAAAGCTGACACTGGGTCAAACAAGCGCTCCACTTACCAGCACAGTTGGCCAGAACTTTCTGCGTGGAATTTGACTACCCAGCAACTTCCGGAGCGCCAACTCGCACAAACTGAACAACGTGTCCGGTGTAGTATGGGCGCTGCGAGGGATCCTGCTCATTCACGAGCGGTGCATGTAACGATAGAAGATGTGATGGGTTGGGAAACACTTCCTATGCATTATTTTGCATTAACGCGCGACGGTACCGATGCACGTAGCGGCAACGGCAAGTCGCGGCAAGCGCTCGGGGCAGGAAGCTAAATTATTGGTTCATTCCTGTTTCTCCCTTCATCGCTTAAACACCAATGAAAGAAGCGGGTGAATAACTTCTATAATTGGTCAACTTTATGCATATACGTGCACGTGCAAGCAAAGGCCCTCCGATTTCCACTTTGAAAGTAGCAAGTTATTGTTGATGATGTTGCGAAAGAGTCAAGGTCGCGTATACATGAGCTTGGGGCCATTAATTTTAGGTAAAAGGTTCGCCTTTTCCATTGTTTATTGTTCTGGTAAATTGTATAATAAGTTAGTCCAATAAGTCCAACCGGCATTAGTGGTTGGATAAAACGTTTGTGCCGTATGATTAAACCATGAAGTGTAGTTTTAAATCGAGCTCAATTAAATTGTGAATAACCAAAATCTCACCACACAATATCCGATCTGCAATCAATTTATGTAATGATAGAGAATAGTGAAAGGTGCGTATGTTCCATAATATTCTGGCACACTGCAGAACGATGCAATTTGTGGTAATCGAATATGTGAAATTAAATTCTCTCTTCACATGTCACTGCACTCGGATATCAACCTCAACCGCAATTCCCCAAAAACTGACCTACGCCGGCTACGATACACCTTACACTTAGGTTCGAAGCTAACCGGAAGTTTGAATTTAATCACATTCATTACACTATCTGGCTCCGCACCAGTTGGATGCTCTTTCTGCAAATTTCTTTCCAAAAACTGATGTTACCGATCACCCGATTAATCGATGTGACCCTCAGGGGAAATCACTTATAAAATAAAAGCTTTCCACCAACCAACCGAAACCCCGAACCGATCGCTTGAAGCACCGAGCTCCGAATGAAATCGATTCAGCAGTTCGAACATTTTACGGGCTCCCAACGTGCAACCTTATCCCTTTTTTTCCCCGTACCATACGCTCAACTACCTGGGCGATTTTCTACGGACGGGTTTTTGCTAAACTTCGATGGTCGCTTTTTCAATAATAACCGTTCGTTTGGTTTACGACTAGTCCAAATGGGAGCCTGTACGAAGCGAAAGGCTCGTTACGGCTTTCACGGTGAAACCTCCGAACTACACAACACACCAGGCCGGTGTCATGCAGTGTTCCGGGTGGTGTGGTACCTATTATAATTCCGGACGTCCTAAATATGTCCGTTTCATGTTTTTCCCAAACTCACCTTCCTTGAACGCTACCCATATATCGTTTCTATAAAGGAGGTTTTGTTCCCTAGGCGGAGGAGGACACATCACAGGCGGAAAAGAAGAAACGGAACAGGAATGTGGGATCTGACAATCGAAAGTTTATCGCTTGCGTTGCTTAATGTTGGTGACGTTATTATAGGTCAGGATTCAACCCCAAAGGAATGGAAAGGGTTGTAAGGGTTTGATTGGAATCCACATCAAAATTCAGAGATACCTATTTTTGGATCTTTTTTTTCAATTCTCAACCAACAAGTTTTATTTTATGTACACAAACAAATGGTACGGTTGCCAATTTAATTCAACTCAACGTGTGCTATAACCAAAAATCGTTATTTTCTGGCTATGCTGTTCTTATTGAAAATGAAACGGTTTACCTCGTTATTGCTAACGCGAAGACTTTCTTTCGCTGTCGGTTATTAGTTGAATGCAAATCAAATTCCTTCGTCAGCAAACTAAACCAACGAATCCGTTCCATTTCTCACCATTAAAGTCACACTCGACGTCGTTGCTTCCAATCGTGACTATGCGACCGTGATTTTTGGTGGTAGGTTAAGCTGGAAATTCCCTATCATAATACTACCCGGAAGTGATTCTCTTTTCGCTTGCTTCAGCATTCCCTTTTCTAAGAGATTTTTTTTATTTCATGGCAGTATTCCCTCGGGGAATAGTAGAGCATGAATCGATTGGTGGCTTTTAAAATTGCAAAAAACTTGGAACAAAACAAAAATTAAACCAACTTATTCTTCGTTTATACACCAAAGTCATGAAAGATATTCAAGGGAATAGCAAAAAACCACATTGTTTCGGGCGTGACTTTTGTTGATTTTTTCATGCAACCGGATCAAATCGAGAAGCGTGGAAAATTATTCGGGATTAACAATTCTGTGTCATGCTCTGCTGTACGGATGATTCCAAAAGGTTACGCTATAATGCTGAGTTGGGATTCATAAACTGCTGAAGGCAACGCTTTACATTTATGATCTTCCTAAAGAACAACGATTTTCTTTTAGAGCAGATTAAAAATGGGGTACAGGTTTTGCAACAATAATTCCTCTTTTTACTTTTTCTTTAAATTTTGTTTTACCATTTCATTCGTTTCAAAAAAACTTTTTTGGTGGTTGGGTTTTTTTATATTTTAATAATAGAAATAATATAGTAAACGTACCAATTCTACGTTTCGTAACAGGTCATTAAGATCCAATGGAAATGAATAACTACTTAGGCCACCAGGGTGATATTTAAGATGAGGCAACTCAACTCTTTTAGCAGCTTTCGTTCGGTGATAATGTAATAATTTCTCTTTGATGATAGCAACCATAACGAGAAGTAATTTCGGAAGACCATTTGTGCCGTAACCGATAGTGCAATATTAGACGTCATACTACAGGGATCCCTACGTTCAACCAAATAACGCGCACACGTTCTTCTAGTGCTTTGCATCAGCAGTCTCTTGCTTTGGGAATGACGACTCAATTATTTCTCCATTAAGCCGACAACCAAGCGGTAATAATTACCAACTATCATTACGCACTAGGGAGTGTTCTCTATGTCCTCCTCAGTGCCCGATTGTGCAACGGAAAATAACCAGGCGTCTCCATCGAAATACCGCACGTGGCCGTCGTTAGAACGAACTAACTTCGTTATAACTCAATAGCTTCGAACCGAGATTGCACGGCTCGTGATTCTAGCCATGACCACGCAGAAAACGTTGGTCAGAAAGAACTTAGCAGAGTAATATTCGCGGTGTACTGTCCATATAAATTATTCTACTCCCGAACAAAGACTAGAACCGAGAACGATGGTTGATAGTACGAGTGTTTACGTTTAATTACGGACAGAAAACGTAATTTGATAAATTTGGAATTTAAACGGTGTTATGTTGGGTTGGATTTATAACAAGAAAGATTTACATTTCATTTGAATTTCATTACAGAAAACCTTTTTCAATTATGTGAAATTGGCATCTGCAGCAAACAATTGAAATTGGCTAACAAAACACTGAAATAAGCAGTGCTGATATTTTTATATTAAAACGTTAGTTTTGCTATTGATTTTATAAAATATTCTAATTCATTTTATTTCATCTACGCACGTCTGACTCGTACGGTCTTTCAAGTAGAAGAGAGTTTATATTTTAGATTCTTACAACATTTCGGCTTACTTCTCAATATTACTACCATTAATTCATACTCTGATCACTTCGTGATGCATTTAAGAAGCCTAACTTTAGGCCCCGAAATACATTGAATGTTCTTTTCGAGATCAATTTCTTCAACAGAAAACTGTTCTAAATATTTCAATGTTGTTTCTATTCTTTTTTCACTATATTCTTTTTTTATGCATTTTTTTTCATAATTGCCTTACAGGTACACAAAAGGATAACATACTTACGGCACTTAATTGTAAGCTTGGCCCAAGCGAGAGACATTTCGCGCACTTTGCTTGTCTTCTCACACGACCACTACGACGATGATATCAACGATCTGGTACAGAGCATAGACTTTTGTAAAGTAATCCAGGTACGTAACCTTCGTCGTCCGTAACCGTTGGAACAATGGACGTGTTAATCCAGCGCATAAATTGATTGTTTTCTATTACTTTTTCATACCATATCTGGTCGCTCACCCATGCCCTCCATGTGTTCTTGTTTTTCGTCTAGATTTTCTATCCTTTCTCGATACAAACGCACCCGAACGAGTTTCCCGGTGCCGACCCCGGTGACTGCCCGAGGGATATTAAAAAAGAACAGTAAGTGCTTTGTTGAGAGAAGCTCCAATAGCCATTGTCTGATGGTGTGCTTGCAATGCCTTCTACCCACAGGGCACTGCTGCGGAAGTGCAACAATGCACTCCATCCCGATCTATACGGACACTACCGGGAGGCAAAATTCACCCAAACTAAACACCACTGGTGGTGGAAGGCGAACCGTGTGTTTGACCAGCTGGAAGTCACCAAGTACCATACCGGTAGGTGGACAAACTGAGTTAAAAATACCACCACATACATTCCTACTTCATTCGTTTGCTGTTCTTCCCTACTTTCAGGCATGGTGGTGTTTCTCGAGGAGGATCACTATGTCGCCGAAGACTTTCTGTACATTCTTGAACTTATGTTCCGGAAATCGCAGGACCTGTGCCCGAAGTGTAACATCCTATCGCTAGGCACATATCTGAAAACTTTCAACTACTACACGTACAATAAAAAGGTAATTTCATTTAGCAATTTTAAAACATCGAATAGTACACAATGCCACAATATATTCCCGTTCACAAGTTACGAAACAGTGCGTAATTACATTCAACCCAAAGTCCAGTCGGCTCACGTGTGCTGGCTCTAGTTCGTTTGTCAAAGTATCGTGAAGACATAGAACTCACACCAAATTCGGCACACTAAACAATCATCGCAAAGTATTGATTGTATGTAGTTTCCTTGCAACTACCAGATGTGAAACAAAGACACAGTGCAAACAGAATATTCCCACATGTAACACAAACAGGGACAAATCCGAATGTACAGAATAGATCGTTTGAGTTTCTTTTTGTGACGAAGAAGCTTATGATTTCCCCGTATCATCTTTAGTTGTAAACAGCATTTCTATTCTTTGTCAAATTATTGACGCATTGACACAACTCACATAGTTGAATTATTGCTGTCTTAACTGGAAAAATAAAACAACAATGTAATTGATGCACCAAATTAATATATGGTAATTGAAAGTTGAATATTTCAAATTCAAGTTGATAATAATTGAACGATTAAATTTAAAATTTTAATTTTTTAAAGCATTTAAAAACAATGGTTCAATCGTAAATGTATTCTCTTGCAAAGTATGATATTGATTAAATTACAAGTTTCACTTTAAATTACAGAAATTAATCAGCGATATTCACTTTCATAGTCTCCTTACTTCCGCTTGTCCCAATGCCACTAGATCACAAACAAACACACCAACACACCCTGTGCTTTGTCAATCACGTCTTAGAATAATTTTTATTTAAACAAATAGATATATTATACTCTGCCACGCATACGATGCATTGCCGATGCATTACTGCTCCTTATCAGAAAGGAGGCACAAAGCAAAAGCAAACGAAAATGATTATTTTTTCACAATGCTACATCTTTTATCACCGATGTTGAATGTCTGTACAGTTTCATTCGACATATGCAGTTTTACAAAAACACAAATGATTGTATCACTTTGCCGCATTACTCACACACTCACGTACACTCACGCTGCTGCTGCTGCTGCTGCCACTAAACGATTGAAAGTACATCCAATATCTCTCTATCTACCCTATACAATCGACCGTGTCACTAATTGCGTGCTTCAAATACATCAAACCGCCATCATCCCCATCAACACCATCATCTACGCTCATACTCCATTTCATCACACCAAACGCTACCAAACCACACTTGCCGAATCTGCAGCGAGCTCAGCCCTATCTAAATGGCTGGTATCAGAGAAAGATTGGAAAAGTGGGAACTATCTGGGAAGGGCAACAGTCTGTTCCATTGCACGGTACGAGTACCGATCGAGGATCGTCCGCCTCCTTTTCGAGCGCCTTCAGTGTGCTCAGCAAAAGTCAGTTAAAAGATGCGGAGCGTCGGATTCGGGCCACGGTTGATGTCAGTGCGTTACTAGATCCAAATCACAACGCTAATCGTCGCTCGCCTCCCGATCTGCCTGCCTGGTTCGATCGGCCACGACAGACATACGACAGCGGTAGCTTTGCAATGCACAATGAACGTAACGGTTTTCTGAATCATCCTTCCAATTCACCGCCACAATCTCTACACGACACCGTCTGGCGAAAACGACGGCCTCTGCAGCATCAGCAACAGCAGAAGCTACTCCAACAGCAACGCCAACTGCAGCAACAGCAGCAGCTTATGCTTCAGAAGCAACGACAGCAGCAACAAAAGCACCAGGAGCAACAGTCGCAACAGCAATCTCTTCAGACGCAGGTCACCACGGAGAAGTATGCGTCTCAGTCGCAGTGGGGCTACCAGGTGCTACCAACCCTGTACTCGATCTATCAGAAGGTAGCGCCATCCATCTACTACTTCTCACGCTACTCCAGCTATAGCTGTTACTGCAACTACTACTGCTACTACTTCTACTACCATTACTTCTGTTTTATTATCCCAAGTTTGAAGTTATTTAGTTACCACTACCATGCTATTACTTTTATTGCTATCACTTGTTATCACTTTGAAATGATACAATTACTACTAGTATTATTGACCTTTACACTTAAGTCAGCAGTCACTAAGGTGGTGACTGTATAACAGCTTAACAACATATCTTTTAAGCATATGGTTTGACATGGATTAGTTGGCTTTTATCTAACCAGTTTTAAATTGCATTATTGTTTTAATCGTTTGTTGATTATTCGTTTCGATTCGATGAAACGAACGGCAGTTAAAAGATAGAATTGCGTTCCAATTCATCCGTTGGCAACTTATGAACGCTTGAAGCGATCTGGGCCAGACCAGACATAAATTTGAGCTTTAATCTTCATTATGATTAAGGCCGTGAGAGAATAATACATTAAAATTAATTTTGAAGAATAGTTTATTGATTATAACAGGGACCTACTAGGAACTTTATATAATGTTCTGCAATTTGCAAAAGACTAAACCGACTATAATTAATCAAACACATCTCTCGCTAGTATGAGGCTGCTAGTCAAGCAGAAGTTAACCAGGATCGTCTCTAACGGAGTCTAGCTTTCAAGTTATGCGTAATTCAAGTAGCTGTGTCGTGTTATTGCCGACCAGGAACAATTTAATATCCCCAAAATAGTCATTCCTGGAGTTTGATTAATGTGTGAAAAACGGTTTGGTGCTTATCGCTCTTCATTCCCTGCTTCAATGCTTAGATTTGTTTTAGATTATCAGATAGCAATGACATCGAAGAGGCTCATCTCATTCATGACGTTAGTTATTATTATAAAAACTGGCCAAAGATGTATTGAATTTCAAGTTTCCAATCGTTAATGGCTCAATTGCTCCAAAATGATCACGATCATGATTTGAGCGAACGAATGATGACTTTTTTATGTCTTATTGTATCGTTATTGTTTGATGCCAGCAGGGTTCTTTATATAAAGACACACACAAAGGGAAATTTGAAACATTGAAGCGCTCATATTCCAATGGGTTTTAATTGCATTCGAACAGAATGTTGACAGAAACGGAAGACAGAAGAAACAAAAAATTGTGCCTTAAATATCTATGCTGCCACAATCACTACAATAATGGAAATCATATTAATGCCTAATCTTTTCCTTGCTAAATCATACAAATTTGCTTGCTTTCTTTTCATGGATTCTAATTTATGTGAATTATTGTCTCTAAGTTATTTTAAGAGAACGATAATGCTATACAGTTTTTGTTTTTTTTTTATAACCACCAGTTTAAACATAAATGCTTAAATAATTATATTAGTTGCGCGTGATGCCCGCAAAAGAACTTGTTTCAAATCTTTTCAATTTTTTGCTACAAAAGTTTGTTCACCTACAACTACCAACGTTTTAAGCTTACGATTGTACCCATATTGGTTAGCTTGTTTGAATATTTTTAAACGTGTCATTTTAATTGTTATCCAATAAATACTCATAACAAGGATACGACCGTTCGAAATGAAAAAGAACGATTGTATCAGAACATCAGCGCCGAATGAAGTATTGCAATGCTATCAAATTAATAATGCCCATGTAAATAAGGGGTTTAAAAGAACGCCTATTTGTTACCGCTTATCGGCAAGATTGCATCGCGTAGATTAATCGAAACTGAAAGTGTCGTACAACGTGTCGGCAGATTATACGAACCACCCTTCATTCATTGTCCACGATTATTGCCTCACCGTTCGATATGATGCATCCTTTCAGTGCTCACCGTTTCTGTTTCAGTGTGGAAGTATTCGTGTGCGCTCCATCTCTCACGGTTTCCTTTCCTGCTGCACTAATTTGACTGTCCATTCGTTTTGAAGCTGTTATTACCATGTATATGTTGCATTTCACCCATTGTTGCCCGTCACACCTAATGTTATCGATCGCAATCGCGTGTAGAATAGTTTAGTTATTGTTTAATGAGCACCACCATTGCACCATCGCACAGCACGTACACTGACACTGGATTTGCATGCCATTTGCTAAATTGCAATCATCCCTTCCTAATCCCGTCGATTAGGTAGATCGCCAACCACCCTGCAGTTTGCAGCACCTTCATTGCATTGTTGTATCTAAATTTCGTTATCATGTATCGAGTGTTCAATGCACATTAACGACAGCTTCCCGACTGTAAATTCCACTTCCACGCACGTAGCTTTTCGAACATCGGTAATGATTTATCCTCTATCCCAAGCATCTATTTTTATGTTTTATTTTAAACGTGTGAAACGCTCTCTATCGAACCAAGTATATTTGGATATGTTTCTGTCTGTTCCTTTAATGCTAGAATGTTGTTTGTTATGGTTTTCCTTATTTGTCGTCCTTGCATTGAAGATTTGCAATACTGTTGCAATTAAGGGCAATGAAACGATTAAACCCCTCTTTCTAAACTGTAAACAATGTAAAGCCCCCGGTAGCCATTATTACTAAAACTGTTACAATCTTGCATCGTAGCATTAAACTTGTTAGTAGTAACATCCCAAACTGTTTGCTGGTACGTTTGCGTTACTTTGCGTTACGCTTCGGCGTTAGCTTATCTACTAACAGCTGTGGAGTTGGCAGTAGGGCTACTATAGAACTACCTATCTCACATGACAATTGGCATTCTTTACGCAGGTTGAGGTGACGCCCTGGATAAGCAGCAAGCACAACATGGGCATGGCGTTTAATCGTACCACCTGGTACGATATAGTACGCTGTGCGCGTCACTTTTGCGAGTATGACGACTATAACTGGGACTGGTCATTGCAGCACGTTTCGCAGCAATGTCTAAAACAGAAGCTGCACGTCATGGTGGTAAAAGGACCGCGCGTCTTTCACATTGGCGAATGGTACGGTCCGCTAGTATGACGATTAATCTCAGTACTCAGTATGTACTAACAACTTGTTTTTTCTTTCTTTTTTTGCAGTGGTGTTCACCATAAAAAGAGCAACTGTGAATCGAACCAGGTGATCTCGAAGGTGCAGCAAGTGCTGAAGGTAGCCCGTGGCTCCCAGCAATTATTTCCCCGCTCGATATCACTCACACAGACCAGTGTGATTAAAAAGACGAAGCTGCGCAAGGGTAACGGTGGATGGGGCGATCAGCGAGATCACCAGCTGTGCTTCAACATGACGCTGGTTGGGCGGTAATGTTTCGGAACACCAACAAGTACCACTCGCTAAACTCGATTCCCTTACTTTCAATAACACGCACATTCCTTGCTGTCCATGGGACAATACTAGGGACGTTCGTAACACTACAACGACCGTTTAAAGAATCGAATCGTTTGCAAGGGAGTCTAGCTCTTACGTTGTATGTAAGTAGAGTAATGAAACCCCGATACCCCAGCCTCCGTAGCTGACTAGACAATGTATGAAACAGCCAGTGTGTTTTAGGCTGGAAAAAGGCAAGACCAAAGTTACGTTTTAGTTGAATGTTTTGTTTAGAGCATTATTTAAACTAGCCAATTGTTCTTTTTCTGTTGCCCACACAGTAAGTCACGACAATGGCTGTTGAGTGGTTGATTTTAATCGAATGTTACCAAAAATGTACCACAGGCCAAGAGCGGTAGTATTAAGTGTAGCGATAGATTAGATGTAAGTGTACTAGACAGAACCTAAGACTTGGCAACAAGCCAGTAAAGCTCCTGAGGGCTAATAATTATGGGAAGATGCTTTTTGTAAGGCATTTTCTTTATTTATTCATACATTCTTTTTTCACGTTATCGTCCGTTAAATTATTATACTCAAGCAATTTGCACACGATTGGAACTGTAGAATGCAAGCAAAAGTTTGCTGGCTTTGTCTCTATGAAAGCTCGAGGGGTATTTCAAACCAATCAACACTGCTCTAGTCCCGGATATTTGTTTCGTTGATCCAGTTACATTAGTGTTTAGTTAGTATTATTTTTCCAACATATTTGACACATAGAATAGGGCAAAATCAATCTGCCCTCTTGTTTCATGCGAGTAAATTGTAACAATAGAAAATCTATGAAAAAAGAGATCTCTATTGTTACGCTTACTGCACGCCTAAACGTTTTCAGATCATGTTCAGTGCTTGTATTGTCAAACTGTCCCTCATTTAGCGTTAGTGCGTAAGTGTAATGTTAGGTGTAACGGAAACGAATACAATAAACATTAAGTGGACGGCACAGGCACTCAAATAAATAAATCGAATGTACATATTAATTGCTGGCCATTTTTCAACACAAGTAGTCGGAACAAAAGTTCGGAAAGAAAATTTTGCAGTTTTCAATTTTAACAAGGTCTTTTAATTTTCTTTCATGACTCGGATAATAGTTCTGAACAAACCAACATGCCTCTTATTAAATCCAATCCTGTTCATGTCGATGATCTAAAAAGACTTTGCTGGCTGTGTAGTCCAGTGTCATTTGCATGACATGAACATCCCAGAGCCTGGTGAGTCTAATTCATTGCGCGATAGTGAGGTCGTACAATTCATAGAGTTCTTCATTATATCTTCTTCTTCTTCTGTGGCTCTACATCCTCGAGAGGTCTTGGCCTGCCATTTCTGGCTTCCGTGATTTGAATTTACCTGCAACAGGATAGTCAGTCCTGCTTATGGAAGAACGACCCGAATGGGATTTTCCATCTATCCGTAAATAAACTTTTTTTTAGTTTTTACTAATCAAATAATTCGTCTACAATTATACGTATAATAAAAGAAGCTTAATCTTTACAAAGAAGCAATAAACATTTGAAATCCTATGATAAATCATTTCCAAAACGAATCTGAAAACTGATCAAACGCATTTCGTGCACGTTCAAACATCTTCGTTAAGATGCACAGTTGGGCAAAACAGTACACATTTGGACAAAAGTCAAAACCCCCCAACTATGGCTGTAGGTTTCGTACTACACGGCCACAGCACACTATGAGATTGCATTTATTTGGTCAACATTCGGCATCACATTGTCGGCAACAAACGTCAAACACAAGTGACACCACCGATTGAATGAAAACAATTTAGTTCTCATAACTCGACGCAAAAGCGGGAGCAAAGCGTGTCGCCACCGCAAGTTTGTGAAAAATTACGGCCAACCTCATCAAACCCGAATCGGCAGCACTAAAGTGGAAACAAATATTTCGCAAGCTTTTGAATAGTCGAAGTTAGAAAACATGTCGTCGTTCGCACTCCGCTTTGCTCCCCGGTTATTGCTTACCGGCAATTCCGCCCCTCGGTTGGTGGCCGCGGCCACGCAGCGGAATTCCTACTTCACCTATTCCAACCAAATTTCGCAGCCGCTCGAGCGCGAACCCAAGTACACGACGGCGGAAGAAGCGGTCAAAGTCATCAAATCAGGTAAAGCACCATGGAGGGAAGCGAACGAATTCTTTCATTCGCTGGAATGTGCGTGCGAGTGTGTGTGTGTGTGTGTGTGTGTGTGTGTGTGTGTAGTGTGTGAATTTTAAGCAGAAGTTAGAACGAAAAATCAAAATGAAACTAAACCGGACCCGATTCATCGCGTGACCTTAATTCTAGCGAGGCAGTAGAAGAAAATATTCGTATGAATTAACCGTGCGCCGTTACGCAATGCTGTGTTTATTTCGGCTACTACGAATTTCGCACGCACAGATTTACACTTGAACCTTCTCTCCTTCATCGATTTCACTTTCATCTCTTGCATTCAGCATAAGCTCTCTGGTGAATTTATGGTCCGCTTTTTATTATGGTGTCAATGGTCACTAGGTGCGGTAACGCATAGATCTGTTGGAGCAGTGTAACAACGTCTGGCCTACATAATGCTGTTATCAGTGTACAAAGGCCGAATGGTTATGTACCTTTTTTGTAATATTTAGAGGCTACAGCTGCTTATTCCTCCTTTGACCTTAGGTCCACAGTAGTGGTATCAATCCCAGCAGCGTATTCGTGTTCGTTCTGAGCAGGAAACATCCGCGTAGGCAACACCGCTTGATTAGCGATGTGTATGGACTTTGAACGCTAGAAGATGATGCGTCGATTGTAGAATACATAGTTCCGTTCACTTGTTTGTCAGCTTGCCTGTGATTGTTTACATCGCAGCTTTATGTGTTGTGTAATATAAGCCACAAAATCAGTATTCTTTCATGGAATGTATATGCGGTTTGTTTGTAAATCCCCACCCACTTTGCTACACAGCTTCAATCGGATCGGATCAAAAGTATCTTGCGTCCATTAACAAATATCAACCCAAACGAGACTCTGCATTAACATTCATTTGACATTACTAGCAAAAAAACAACCTCACACCTCAAGGAGTGTTAACACGAACGTGATTTGAGCTTGAGAGTTCCTAATTGTATGATAACTCAATTGGCGCGAACTTGCGGCAGAATTGTACGGCGGAATGTGTACGATTCGCTTGTTTATTCAATTTGCAACAACAGTATGCTCCGGAAGTCAAGCGACATCTGGCGTTAGCACTTGATTGTTACAGGGGCAGCAAACTTTTATTTTGTGTTAAGATCAAAAAGCAAAACCAAACAAGCGTATAAACCCTTTGAATGAGGCCGGTTAGTAGGTCAATTTCGTTCCAAAAGCATAAAGTGAATCGTTCCTTGCCCTTGGCGCATCAAACCATGACCTCGGATGACTAGGAATAGAACCGATCATCGGTATAACACCCACCGTTTTTTTTTTTTTAAGTGATCCGGTTTTAAGGTTCGGTTCAAAACGCAAACGAACGCGCTGCAGAAAATGTGTGTTTACGATGTGGCTAAAAAAAGAACACATCACAGAAACCAGTTTCTTCCTTAGTGATATCCACCCAATGGCGTTTTAGAACGCCGCTGCCTGATGACGCTCTGTTGCTCTTGACTAATACAAGGTTGCAATTACCACATTAAAAATTCTTCTCCAATTTTGATTCTATGGATGTGCCTATTTCGCCGGTGGTTAGTAATGACATATTACATTATGAAGGAGCTAGTTAAGGGGTAGCTTCTCTACTCGATCACATTCAGTAATCATTCGATTTAAACACAACAAATGATATGCAATCAAACGATCCGATGTATGCCGTAGCAGCCACTAGTGAAATTGTCTCTCGCATAGGGCACATAAATGTGCATGTGTCATTGTACAGTCCACACACAGCACAAGTATATGGTCATTCCATTCGCTGTTGCTACCCAACACATTCGCAATAAAACTGCTTAATTATTCAATGCAACCGTTCACTGTATTCAAAGTCGTTCGTATGTTGTGCTTTCGAGCAACGAAACTGCGTTGCGATGGGCAACCCGAAAACTTATCAATCGGCCTGAAAGGTGACTTTGTTGAACGTGCTTTAAACATGTTTAAAACGGGCACCGTACGTACCATCCCGTGCTTAACTTACGGAGTATTTTATAGTGGCACGTTTGACCGGTAGAATCCATGAAATGATCAGCGCTCGTGAGATGATTTCTTGCTGAGGATGGGTTCGGAACATAGTTTGTAATTGTCAAACCTTATGTAGCTAATCCGCTTCCTTGAACACAAAGTGTACAACTCTCTCCATCTTACCCAAAGCCGGCTATTTTTGTCCATCTGTTCTAAATAGCAAATCCTCTAACAAACCCTGACCTACGCAGGGATGACGTACGTGTAGTAGATGGCACCTTTGAAGTCGTGGATTAAAGTTCAATAGCGATTATAACATACATATTGGGATACATGCTAGGGTATTGGCCGCCATTGGTTCTTTCCAATGAAGGAAACTTCTTCACTCAAAACACTTATCGCAACGTTATTGGGAGAAACATTCTCATAAGGAATTTGATCCGGAAGAGTGAAAGGACAATGAAGAAGGCGCTAAGATGACGAGCGGCATGAATTGAACGATAATTTTATAATCGTGCACCGGACGATTATCCAACTCGTAAATTCTTTCACATGGACCAATGAGGTCCAAACTGAAATTGAGTGATGGCGTTGATGCGTCCGGCATGAAGGCCGGGATAGTGGATTGACAGATGAAGGTGCTTGAGAGCAGCAACGATTTTGAGGACATCTGCAACCAACCAAAACTGCGAAGAGGTTGTAGCACCGGATAAGAAAACAAATCATAGTGTGTCACTCACGAAACAGATACCTACCAGTTCTTTCACGGACAAGGCCAAGCAGCATAATCCATAGGAAAGGGTTGTTATTTTTCTTTTTCGGGAACTGAGGAGATAATCTATTTTCGTGATTATTGTATGTTCATCAGCCTTTACAGAGGAACTGTTGTCTTGCCTTTACTTGCCTAATAGCTGCAGGGGCTGTAAACATGGAGTGATAAGATACGGTTTATCTAAATGAAAGCAGTTGATGGTATATGATCATATGATTGTCTAGGCTAGGTTTCGATCGTACATGTGTTATCTAATTCGCTGAAAATGTACTCTATGTAGTTGTCCATATGAGGTAGATCTTCAAGTATGAACAGTTTGCGTTATCATTTAATTTTATTTACAAAAACAAAACTTGTTAACCTTCTCGTACTTTCAGGTGACATTGTATTCGCTCAGGGTGCTGCGGCAACGCCGGTTCATCTACTCGATGCTATGACCAAACATGGCATGGAGAACAACCTGCGAGACATTACCGTGACGCATATGCACACCGAAGGACCTGCTTCCTACTGCAAACCCGAATGCAAGGATGTGTTCCGCTCGAAATCGCTATTCATGGGCGGTAACGTACGTGCGGCCGTTGCCGAAGGCCGTGGTGATGCCGTCCCGATCTTCCTGCACGAAATTCCTCTACTTTTCCGACGCAAGCTCATCCAGCCGGACGTAGCAATCGTGTCGGTGTCGCCACCGGACAGCCATGGTTACTGTACGCTCGGTACCAGTGTGGATTGTGTCCGTGCCGCTCTAGAAAATTCCAAAATCATCATTGCCCAGGTGAACAAACAAATGCCGCGCACATTCGGTGACGGTATTATCCACCAGTCGCATTTTGACTATGCAGTCAATGTGGATATTCCGCTGCCGGAGCATGGAGGACACGCGATGTCGGAAGTTGAAACCAAAATTGGAAAACTGATTGCGGAAAATCTGGTCGAGGACGGTGCCACGCTGCAGATGGGTATTGGCAACATTCCGGATGCGGTCCTGAATGCGCTGCATAATCATAAGGATCTGGGCATTCACTCGGAGATGTTTGCGGGTGGTGTAGTTGATCTGGTGCGCAAGGGATGCGTAACGAACGATAAGAAGAATTTCCATCGGGGTCGTATCGTCGGTTCGTTCCTGATTGGCACGAAGAAGCTGTACGACTTTGTCGACAATAATCCATTCATTGGTAGGTGTTAGATCTGTTAGGTAGAAGCAAAACTCCCTTACCGTCTGTATGGAAATTTTATACTTCTCCCCGTTACAGAAATGTTGGAAATCAATTACGTTAACAACGTGAGCATTATCGCACGAAATCCTAAGATGACGGCAATCAACTCGGCAATTGAAGTTGACCTCACCGGACAGGTGTGTGCTGATTCAATCGGTACGCGCATGTACTCCGGCTTTGGCGGCCAGGTCGACTTTATCCGCGGTGCTGCTGAAGGTTTCGATGGCAAGGGTAAACCTATCATTGCGCTGCCATCCGTTACAAACAAGGGCCAGAGTAAAATTTCCCCAATCCTAAAGCCTGGTAAGCAACACGTCGAGGACAGAAGCCCTAACTCTTGAGTTTAAAAACATGAATCATATTCTATGGCGCATTTTTCTTTAGGTGCTGGTGTGGTGACATCTCGAGCCCACGTTCACTATGTGGTCACCGAGTATGGTATTGCCAACCTGTTCGGACGCAGTTTGCGCCAGCGCGCCTATGCACTGATCCAAATCGCACATCCAGATCACCGCGAAGCACTCGAAAAGGCTGCCTTCGAGCGTTTGAAAACGATGCCAACACCGAACTAAGAAGCTGCTGTCGTGGTGTTCCCATGGTGTTCTAGTTCTATCAACTAGACGACGAGTCACACCTTTCGAAAGTAGGAGAAACATCCACAAGACACAAAAGAGAAAAACAAAATACGATGAACGGACGGAATTTGCGCGTGCGTTCATCTTGACATCGGTAAAGTCAAGTTCGATAAATTAATAAGAATTGATTCGGCGATCGACATCAATCCACGTGTTCAAGTGCATGCACCATACACTGTTAGGGATTGTCACGTTCCACGCGCATAAAAATTAATGCAAACGAAATCGCTAACAACGGAGAATTAGATCAAATTCGGCCATTCGCGACATCGTCATGATCGTTA
>KI422572.1:42569-77331 GCA_000473375.1 Anopheles culicifacies | reverse complement strand
AATCAATATTATCGAAAGTGATCATTACCCGACTTAGTAGCACAGTAAAATTTTCTACATCTTGTGCTATTTGTACGGACAGATTTAATGGCTTCAGTTTGTGCCCTGATGCGGGTTAAGATGTTGATAATATAATTTCAAAAAAAAAAAAATGCTAACGCGACGAATATATTTTATTCGTTAGGTAGATGAATGAAGCACATGCGGATAGAATGATAATTGTGTATAAACTACAATCGTGAAACACCCACTAATTGAATGAAACACATATACGTCAAAACATCCAGAGCAATGCTCACACACTCAATACTTTAAGCAATCGTTTTCGAATTTGGCTCTTTATATTACATAAATTGACATATATAATGCAATTTTACATTATACGGCTTAAGACAAACAAACTACAAATTAGAATGACACATACTTTCTACTTTTAGAAGCTTGTGCTGGGTTTTGTACTGTAAAACACGAACATAAATGAATGGTTAAGATATTAGTGTGTTCGAACATACTTATCAGGAATTTTCTTTATAAAATGATAAACAATTGTGTTCATTGGCATAGCGGGTCGAGTTTTCGTAGAATGGATCGGAATCCAATGATAAAGAGAAATCAGCAAATCATATGTGCAATGTGAAGAACGCGTAAAAATCGTGGCTTTAGCAAATAAATTAATTAGTATATTAACTTTCACCTAACATAGACCTGGTTTTTTTTAAATACTGCCATCAATGAAATGCATATCTTCTGATTATCAATAGACCTGTATTCTGAAGATTGCAATAGCCAATCAATTTACATTTAGTAAAAACAGCTAAATCGTACATCTAGATCAGTCGTGCCCACCATCTGAAAAAAAGACAAAAATACAGGATAAACAGCGAGCAGATCCAATATGTTACACCTCTTTCTTACATTCGCATATCGGAGATTTGATCCTTCTTAACTAGCAACATATTTTGAAATACCTAAGTACCATTCCTAGGTACGTGGGATATTTAAAAACAATTAGTCCCTAACTGACTTTGAACATCTTCAAACCCAGCTTAAATGGCGAACAAGATTTAATTTTTACTTTCCATGCTCAATCACGTTACATGAGTAAAATATTGAATGAAAATATATGTTCCGTTGGGCGACCCGGTTGCTGAGGCAATAGCGGCACCGGTCTTCAAATCGACAGGGCTGAGATTCAAATCCCATCCGGACCGTTCCCCCGTAGTGAGGGACTGACAATCTAACTGAGTGGTATTAATAAGTCTCGTAAGCCATTATAAAGTCAGCCGGCATGACCAATCGATCGTTACACCAAGCAAGATGATATATTCACGTGAAAATGTCTAAGTACCTTCGGTCCTTCTATGATATTGGACACAATTGTAGATGTAATGTGTGCATACAACATGACTGCATATTGGCATAATTTGTGTAGTTATTGCTATGTTATTTTTGGAGTCTGTTTGCCATGCTTTTGTAATATTTTGAATTGAACAGAATATTATAAGTGCAGGATGAGCAAAATGATCATGCAAAACCACCTTTCATTTCAAATTTCGTTTAGCTACATCATAAAGACACGCTGCAAAAAGAATGTTCAAAGGCAGATGATAGTGTTAGTTAAGATTCTATAGATATAAAAATCTATTTTTAATTACGACTACAGAATCTATTTTCCATTACGAAAAGTTTAAAATAAAACCAAAAGAATGGTATGTGTCATACACGGTATGCACTGCAAGACATGAAATAACAAAATCGAAAAAGTTTAATTGATTTATAGCTAATAAAATACACAGGCATATACATAGCTGAACAAAAACGAAGTATTGCTTACAATGGAGAATCTGTACGTGCCGGAAGAAGATATAGAAACAATCAATCTATTTTAAATTGAATATGTTTTCAGAATACTTATTAGACAATGTGTTTTACACTACAGAATCCAAATGCAAGATAATGAGATGATTGCACACAATTTAACTTAAGTTGCCTGCGTATGCTAAATGAATTATTTTCTGCAGTTAAATTAGCGGATTGTTGTTCTCCTAAGTGTATGTGTCAGACATCGTATCGATACACAAAGTCGTAAGAATTGTTTGTTTTTTTTTTCATACATTTGAAATACATAAACAGTCTTACTATTCACAGGTAGCATGTATCATTGAAAATTATAGTTTGTTTCGTTTATTATTTTATGCTTCTAAATGATTTCATACACAGTTATACCACTAAAATTGGCCTCGTTTAAAGATAGATAAATGGATGACCGCACCAACTTTTGTACTGATCGACTTGTTAGTTTTGTGAAATAGCATACCAAAACGTCCGACATACATAACATCCGGTTCCGTAACTTTCCATCGAGTGTCATACTGTTTTGAGTTTAAAATCCACGTGGAAAAACGTTCTATTCTAATTCTTTTCAAAAGTTGTTCTAACGATGAAAATCAATATCATGCCGTGTTTATTGGTGTCATCTCCTTCTGCTATCTTATTGTATCCCGTATTTTCTACAGTGCAATGACGTCTCACAAATTCGAGTTCAACGCACTCGAGATTTCCTCGTGCGCAAACTGTGTCCGCCCAAGGTATAATAGCGAGGCACATACCTATACTCATATAGATTGTAATATTAATTCTGTTCACACTAATGTTAGCTATGTATATCATTATCATTGTCACTTGTTTGGAAACACTACTTCCTTCCTCTTTTGTGTGAATGTATTAATTTACTTTCATTTGATAATTGCTGGGTTTTTCGTGTGTGCATTTAAGTGTTTTTGCAAGTGTTCCAGTTAAAATGATGTTTTCGTATGCGCAAGCTTGCAGAACGCGTGAGATGCTTCAACTGCTTCTCGTTGCAGCAATTCAATACCGAAATACATTATTGTGAAAATTTAATTTATGAATCAATGTAACGATCAAGAAATGTAAACATTTAAAAATTTTAAATCATTTAAAAATCACGGATAACATTAGGGATGGAATGTATGTTTTTATGCTGAATTACCTTATTACTAATAATTAATTGGGAATATATACCGAATGAAATGTCATTACCATAAGATGTTGTTTATGAGAATCTATATGTTGGAACATATTAAACCAGATGTGTTACATTTGGTTTCAATAGTTCGTAACAGTACTTTGCTAATACAGTATGCTGTAGAATTGCACTGAATTTTTTTGTTTTGAAACCAAAAAAAACAAGTCCAAAGAAATGCCATGGCAATCTAGGTCATGAAGAACATTCCGAATAGAGCCAAACAGCCTTGAAACGGCTTCATGGACGAAAAATCTCACAATATTATGTTGATTGGCGTTCTTGAAAGCTTAATTTTGCTTCAAGCTTTATTGATTTTATTCGTTTTTATTTTATGGTGAGTATTTTTTTCTAATTATTTTTATCGTTAAATTTTAATCGGGTTACTTAGGCATTATATAGATACTGTATTCTTCATGCGTTCTTTGTGTGTCCTATCAGTTGTGTAATGCTTTGGAAAATTATTATCAAATCCTACTATTATTGCGTCTGGTGTAGTGTATTATTAACTTTCATATAGCTAAGATCACTGTGCATGTGCCATTTGTAAACTTTAAACAACACTTTTATTATTAAATAATAGTAACCATTTCTACTTAAAATATATTTACTATATTTAAACACCGACATTTTAACTAGCAAAACAAATCGTTTGGACATCAAAAGAACAGTACGCTCAATAATAAATCCATTTCTCTTTTAAGTGGGGTGCGGATTTCAATTATTAACCTGTAATTGAATATAGTTTTGGAGCTATCTGTACTCATGCATGTTTACATAATGCAATACAATTTAGGTTTATGGTAAAAGTGATTAAATAGGTAAATTTTAGTTGCAAAACAGTGATTCATGTTTATGGATCAGAAGTATAATTACGTATAAAATACTTGCTGGAATTCCTTTCATAAATAATAAAAAAAAAAACTTTTGGTACCAAAGTTTAGTCAAGGTAACAACAATAACTAATCCGCTTATGCTCAACCTACTAGCAATACATTTGTTTTGTCGGTTTTAATTCTAATCCACATTAGATGTTGTTAAATTAAAAGCGTGTTTTGCATGAAGTATCCTGGTTTGCATTTGATTCATTGCTACTCGTAATGTGTACCGCCGTTACGTGGCTGATGTTGATGATTGGAGTACTTCTAATTGGAAATGGGATGATTCGTAACAATAAACAAACACATTAAATGCTAAGCCGTTTTCGAGAGAACCATATCGGATATGGGTTGCTAACGATATTGGGTTGGTGAAAAATCATCCACAGTGCCGATTCCTGTTGTTGTCTCTTTTTCTTTTGCAGGACACCAGTGCAGTACAATCGAGAAATGAAATATGAAATAAAATATAATAAAGGGATGGATGATAGTTTCATACCTGTTACCACTCTTCCCCGTGTCTAAGATAAGCCTATAAAATACTACTAACTCACTTAAATGTGTATTCTACTACATTCCCTTCTGCCAGTAACATTGCGTGTATGTGTGAATTTGTGTGATTGTGTTTGAGTGTGTGCGAGTGTCCTAGGTTTGGTTCCCCTTTTGTCGAAAAACTTGTGTTACGTGTGTTAGTTTTTGGTATTATTTCTAGATGCCTTTGTACGCTTAGAGATGTTGCAAATGTGCTATTATGGGATAGGTGTAGTGTACACATCGCATCTGTGAACAATCTTTGTTGGACAATCACTAACAATTTACATCTATTTTTCCACTTTTCATACATCTTATATATGTACATATGCTGCACCGTTTGTTATACGCGAAGTTATATAATTATTTTGGTTTACCTTTTCTAAATCAGTTTTTTACGAAACAATTTTTATTGCAATATTTCTTTTTGTAGCTATTTAGTTATTTGTGTTGTGTGTATGTGTAATGTAGCAACACCTAACCGTAGACCCAATTTGCCTAGTTTCTAATCTTTGTTGGCAAATGTTCTAAACCGATGTTCATAAGTAAATAAATGTTCTGTGCCATCGTTGTAGTTTCGTGTCAATAATTTTGCTTTCGTACTTGTAGGGTACTTGATCAATGATTTAAGAAGAGTCGTAATAAAAGCTACAAAAGTACGTCATCACTATTATAATGTACAGTTCTATGTTTACATCGCTCAAAATGGTCGCATTTCGACACATGCGGTTGGAAATACATACAATCTGGCAGTGGTAAACAAAACAACTCGAACAGATAAGCAAAACCAATTGTTATACGTATCTATGTTCTGTATCACTACTTACTACACGTTGTCGTTGCTGTTTTGAATATAGTTATAATTTTGATGATTTAAGTTTTGTAATAACGTTCACTTACTTTTATTACCGCTACTATTGATATAATTGCTACTACTAATATTTATGCTACTACTGCTACTACCTTCACAACCACAATCATCACCATCACCATTAGCAGCGTCGTTTTGGTTCGGAATAAATACAAATGAATGAAATCCCCAAAATCAAATAATCTAGTTTTACGTTTAATGGAAAAAACGTGCTTCAACGAACCATTTCTAATACTGTGCGTTGTTTTACGTTTCCTTCTTTCCGTTGTTTTCTCTATATAAATTAGGTGGATTAATAACGCCAATTCCAACCGTACCGGGCATGGGTGTAGTTTTCCCCGGAGCACCAATGCTTCCAATGATGCAACCACGGTTCCGGTGATTGACTCAACCAGCGATGCTACAACAACCATCAGCAATGTCACCTCGTCCGCTAGTAACGGCGGTGACCACAGCTGCTTTACCACCATTACTGCAACGGCTTCCATTATCAATAATCTATCAATAAAAGGACGAACAAGATGATATTGCCATGATTATGTTGATCGTGTTACGCATAAATTCGATACGTGTTTCAAATGAAGTTGGCTTGGGCTGGCTTAAGACTTCAATGCTGCACAATGTATGAGAGAAAGAGAGAGCGAGCTTGTAAGTAATACCAACTATAAGAAATTAGATTTGCTTAAGCAAATTGATTAATTAGTTTTTTTTCAGAAAGCAGGAACAGTAAACATGATTTTCAAAGGACATAGGTCTACTGATCGAAAAGCCGTTTCTGGAGTATGAACTATTTGGTTGTGACATTGACCAGGTTTTCTGCATCGAGATAATAGCAGCGGTATGTGGTTTTTAATTCATTTTTATAGTTGTAAAATGTACAAAAAAGAAAAAAAAAGAAAACAGAAGAAAGTTCCGCATGTGAACAACCTTTTAAGGCAATAATTCTATAATAATCCTATTCTATTGAATTGAAAGGTAAGGAAAGTGGCATTAAGTAGTAATGTAGGAAAAGTGAAGAGAAAAAAACGGGACAATGACATGTTGGAACTGTCTGCAATGCTCAAACATGTGATGTTTAAATTAAAGAACATTAATACACACCAAAGTAGAGCACTTAACAATCGTCAGGTTAGGGTCAGGGCAGAGAATGTTATGCGCTAACGAATCATTCTTTGTCAAAACTTTGTCAAGTAAAATAATACTTCATTTAGCTTCCAACATGTATAAAAATGCAAAAGAAAAGATAAGCAAAACTTACATGATTCATCGTAAAACATTTTGGATAACACATTCATAACTTCTGATGCATAATGTTGATGGTTAGACAGGGCAAGGTGCTTTTCCAGTGTTTCGTTCCTTGTAGCTGATGTTTGACTTGTCCTTTTCATAATCTGGTTTTGTTTATGGTGTTCAAATCGCGACAGCAATCCTGAGAATGCAATTACATACATCGTAGGAGATGTACAATGCCATGGCAGCTGATTCAGCATTCGTAGTGGTAATTAGCTTATCGTTTGTTACTGTTGATGTAGAGTTAAATTTTGATATAAAAAGTAACTAACATTAGCCTTTTTACATAATGAAAGTATAAACAGTACTAACTCCCTTCGCTTTATGTATAAGAAATCGAAATAACCATCACTCATACAATTTAGCTGCATTATGGTATGTTTTGAATCATAACTAGAATAGATTTCTAGTAATGCGTGTAGAATACATTCTAGCAATAATGTTGCCTGTAGTGCCTGATTATATTGTAGCATTGATGCTATCAATCAATGCAAATAACCGAATATTTTCGTAATGGTGGTAAAAAGGTACGTTTGATTTATGTATAACTTTTATTCACCAATTTGTTATGGAATCTTTTCAAGGTTTGTTTTTAGTAATTTAAATAACCAATAAGTCACTTCATTTGATTTGTCTTTGCAAAAACAGTCAAATGAGTAGTATCGTTTTCTCTTTGTTAAGTCTTGTGCGCTTGTCCACGAGATATTCGGTAAAATTTCTTCTAAATGTCCCGGATGCAAAAAACGGGACAATTAGCGCCTTCAATAACTTTCGCAATAGGAAAAGGTTATCATTTGACGATTAATTTATTTTGTTCACATTTTTTGTTTTAAATTTTTATCACTTACCAATATATACGATTATTCGGTAATTTAGGGTTTCACTATGCACTATTTAAGTTTATGAATTGGTAGAAAAGTGGGTTGAATGTTCTTTATCTGATTTGAATTGCTTCGTGCTAGATCTTGCGTGTACATCATGAGGATCGTTAAATCTTAATTATGATTGTTGTTTAGTTGTTCATCGCATTTGATTTTATCCTGCTTTCAAATTGTTTTTTATTTTTGTATATAGTCTTGATAATGAAGCATTAATTTCATCTCATCCGTTTTTGTTTGGGCTACATCATTGAACAGCAATGTGTACTGTACAGTTAAGTATAAGAATGGCGAATACAAGCATTACGATACACTGATGCTATTATTACAGTCCTCCCAAGTTTACTTCCATATTTACAGTACGCGTCCGGTGCAGTACCATCATATCACGGCCGGCAGACATTTGTCGGGCTCCCATTTTATAGTGCATTACTCGACGATTGTAACCAAAAGAGCCGTACGTACAAGCAAGTAGAGGAGAGAGAAATTCATGTGTTAGTTAATAGTAACAGTTCCGGTGGGTCACGGATCCATTCCGTCATGGTTAACCCGTTTAGTTAAAGCTTTACCTACACTTTATATTCCTTCCTGTCTGTATGTTATACTAACCCCCTTTACCAAAACTCCATTTGGACCGTGATCGAGCAGGTGATTGCAGTTATATAGCAATCACAAAGTTGATGTTGGATGGACATTGTTCCGTTCCCACCCTTTGAACGGAGGGCTGCATTGTTTCCACCAGTTTCATTAAGGGTCGGCGACATTGGTCGGAGCGTTCTGTATCTTTCCAACGATATCTGGCCGTATGTCACATCAATTTTGTTGAGTGGAAAGTCCCTTGCCGAAGATCGATGTGAACAAAGTTTCGCCGCGTTCATCATCGTGGGCAGGCGAAATTGTCATTGCAATTTCACAGTTCCTCATATATCCTGTTTCCTAGCATTAACTATTGGGTATGAGAATAAAAGGTTGGTGGGTGTGGGGAAACGTTGTGGTAATGAGGGTATATGGTGTGGTAATTCGTTAAGATGCTGCTAGTTGAAAATAGTAACAAGCTTCAGTAAATCACTAGATGTGGCTTTGTAATGAAGGATGATTAATGGATGAATTACTTAACAAACGAACCGGTTTCATTCTGTATGCAATAGCTGTGAGAGTTTTTTTTTTCGTGGTCGTGTTTGTCTGAAACATTCTTTGTTGGTTGAGATTTTAAGTTTTTCGCTTTTTTGCCTTCCATAAGACATCCTCCATTGCTCTTTTCTCGTCTTGTCATTATTTGATAGACGCCCATAAACGTTTTACTGTTGGTCAAATTTGAATAATAATTTAGTAAAGTTTGTCAGTACATGCAATGATTTTTTTTCGGTTTTTACACTCAATATCTGCATAATGGAACTGTTGGACTTTCCATCCCCTGTTCGAGATCGGCCATTGGAACGCTGAACCATAGTTTTGCAACATATACATTTTCTGCATTTGAGGGTTTGAAGTGTAGTCTATTGATCTATATATCTAACTCTCTCTCCATTTATCTCTCTCTTTCTCTCTCTTCATTTCTCTCTCTCTCTCTCTCTCTCTCTCTCGCCATCTATCCATATCTCGTGTATGTTCTCGTTATCTGTTTTTCTTTCAAATTTTTTTATACTTCTCTTCTCAGCGAGTAATATGAAACAAATGTATACGGTTGAACATATGTTTTGGTGGTGTGTATAGCACTAGCGGGATTCCGATAAACTTCCTATGGCAGCCGTAAGCATATCCTTTTTTATGAGTTCGCCTAAGCCTTCTTTGGTACATGTTAGCTATTGGTAATTTTATTTATCCTTCGTGCGGGTGATCGTCGTCAGCTGTGGTCGTCTGTTTTTGGTTTTGTTTTTATTTGCGGCTTTGGTATGCTTAAAGGAGAAAAACTAATTAGGTGAGCGTGTAAACAATTATACTGTAGGATGGGCATTCGTTTTTAAATTAATTTACCATTATTTTGTGGTGCAAGTATGAGTTTGCTTTGAACAGTTCATCACTTTGCGCATACACTGCATTAGAGATCATCCAATACACACTCAAGTCTGCTCCATGCTTGATTAACATTTAAAGTTAGTTTTTTTTTAAGTTTCACCACTTACACAACATTATGATGTTTTCCCCTTTTGGTTTTGGGATTGGAATGGTTGTTACGAATTAAGCATCGATTATTAACTTCGTTTGCCATTTGTGCGCTGTGGGCTGTACTGTTCGGTTGTATTTTTTTGAATGCTTTAAATGTACAAAGCAATTGTTAATATGTAATTTTAGTGAAGGAAAATACAGACAACATCAACACAAGCAAATAGCTTGTGTTAATCCTAACAATGCCTAACAATATGCACTACATCAGCTATGGAACCGTGTATTTGTGAAGTACGTAATGTGTAGTATAAACAACATTTAACCGTAGCACGTATTTGAATAGATGCCAGTTTCTGAAGCACCCACTATACAACAGGAGTTTTGCATTATGTTTCGATGTTTTCGCGAGCAAATTAGCCACCATATCGTCTGTGACAGTATATTGGTGAAAAATATAACCGTGAAAAAGCAATTCAACTAGTGCTAATCGGTGGAGCATATACCACGAGTGTTATCGTAAAAGCATATTCAATGATACAACTATTGAACGATAAGCAACAATTACTAGTGTGAGAAGCAATTTTTGACGTAAGTTTTTAGTGTGTATATTTATCGTTTCCGATTACAATGGACGTCTGCATAGGTTGTATATATAGCAATTATGTATAGTAGATATGCATAAGGATATATATACAGCTGCGCGATTGTGCCACGCTAGGCAAGACAAAGTATGTTAATGATGTTTTCATTTGTTAAATGTATGCGTTAGTTGGTACAAGATTTGTTCATTCAACACTATTCAATTGCGTAGCGTGTCACGTATGGTATAACAAATGATTAGGGATATGATAAAATAAATGTATCGGTTGAAACATCAAACTCTCAATGTTCAAAAGTTCAATGGTAGAAATGATGACCAAAAAAACAAACCAAAGTATATTAAACAAAACCATTGGTTAGTTAAATGAATGTATGTACGTATAATATGAGCACTAAAGACCATTCTATTAGTATCATGCGATTTGTATTTTTTACAATAGTGATATGTAATAGTGAAACATCGATGTTTCTTAAGTTGCAATGTAAATAGAAGTTTAATTTATTACAACGGTTGTTTATTTCTTTCTACATTTATTTTGGTACGTTGACTAATAATTAATAATTATGACACAACTGCACATAAACCGTTACATAAAACAACATGCTGTAACAGGTCTGGCTCTGGATAGAAGGAAATGTGTCTGTGATAATGATCATCTAAGCTGACGTGAAAGGATGCGAGCAATCATGGTATATTGTAGTTTTCAGAAGAACTCCATACAGGAATAGTCATGGTATGCACGATCAGCCAAAATTCGGTTCGGCGAAATGGAACTGTGCGTAAACGCGTTTAGTACAAATACCTATCGTCCATTGCCAATATTATAATTTCTTCTGTTGCAATATGCTTTCTTATCGCCTCCGTTCAATGGAATACTGATTAAAAACACCAAGGAAAACAAGTAACAAGAGGCACTACTATATTGTTGTTAATTCCTACACGGACGAAATAGTAAGTACACAACTGGTTCGTCGTTGCAATATTTAGCACGGATCCCTGATTTTGGTTGCTCAGCAAACAGAGAGAACAATATTGAGAACGCTGCACTGCTTCATTGTGCCTGTGTCTTTATATCCTGAAGTAGGAGGACACCGACAGTAGTACGGCCAACATCGAAAATGTTGCCATCGCGCTTGTTGATAAATGCGGTGAATCAGAACCGCTAGAACCAGCCTTGGGTGCAACTGTACTTGTCGAGGGTCGTAAAATGTCACCCAAGTTGGTAATAATATCTGGCAGCGGCTTGATATTAGTATCGCAAGCTGTGTTCTGTATCGCATCTTTCACCGTTGCCGTGAGAACTCGGAAGTTGATATCGTTCCGATTCAGTGACTCATACATGTACTGATGCAGTCGATCTGACAGTACCCAGAGATTACTTTCGTCGTCCACTTTGACGTCGTTGGGGAACACCATGTCAACAGTGCTCATGTATACACGCCCGAGCGATTTGATGGTGTATGCGCGGTTGGACGTTTTCCAGCACGTGATGGCATTTAGGTTTGGTAGGGCGTAAAAAAGAACACCGGTTTTCTGATCGACGAACGCCACTCCCGCTTGACCGTTTGGACCGCGTGATCCCAGTATCTTAAACTCATGATAGTTGCTAGGATCAGTAGCAAACGTCTGGTTGCGCAGTACTTTCGTTGAGACGGCAAATTCATTTAGCGAGCTGAGTGGGTGAAAGTAAAGTGTAGAAAAGCCATCCGATTGAGTTTTGAGCGCAATGCCGAATAGCCCGTCGTCCCACTGGAAGTTAATGCCGGTGATATTGTAGTTTCCGGCTAGCGGATCGGGATGAAAGTAGTGATGCTTTACACGCCAAGACTCTTGTTGCTTCCATGAGTAAACTACCAATCCCGGGCTACCGAGATCGGCTGCATAAGCAAATGTGTCATCACAATCTGTGTCTTCAACCGCAATGTTGGCATAGAATGAATTTTCCTTGAGGTGATCGGCGGGAAATTTGTATCGTCGCAAAAGATTATCGTTGTGCAGATCGTACACCAAGAGTGAAGTTGGGCTAGTGACGGTAGTGTTGCCTAGCAGCTCTTCAACTCCTGTATCCAGTACCCAAAGGCGCCCGCAACGATCAGCTCGTATCCGAAAGGGAGATACTATTTCTGGAGCGTCGGTCTCACTCGTGCGCTTGTGAGCACTCCAACTGGGATACGGATGCAGACGTGGTGATTGAGTAGTAGTTTCTGTGAAAAAAATAACAATATTACAATGTTGTATAATTTTCCGTTGCATGTGCAATTCGTGTATTCGTAGCGATAAAATGGATTAGTTAAAATTTTGCAAAGGTTCAGGGCTTTTGTTTTTGTCGCATAACAAACTGTGGCGCATTCCCTACGTATAGAAGTCCAACTCCTTTTGGAATTGGAAAGGGAAACGGGGGAGATTGTTGCAAAATAAAATAACGACTTTATTGACCCCTACACGCTTGTCTGATGGTTAGGCTGTGGTTAACTGAAGTCAAACAGATCGGTTTGGAATTAAACTTTAAGAATAGATTATTTAAATTTTCCGTTCAAATTTAGACATCTGCATATAGTAATCGTCAAATAACACGAACACCTTTTGCATATACGTCGCACGTGTATTAACAAAACCATTCGAGTCGATAGCTTAACTGGTTCCCGGGGAAAACTAGTTCAGCGCGAACTAGACTATTTTTGTATTGAATGAAGCGTGCTAAAATTCAGTTCCACACCCTCGATGGTGTCGCGAGCTACGCTATAAAACCCAGCCTTGGAACACCAATAAGACAATGGTAACATTCACTGGAAGCATGATATGCGTTTTTATACAGTACTACTCAGGTCCATACGGCGCAAAGGCGTCGGCTGCCGGTGCACGGACAAAAATTTAAACGATTGTTAATCGATCGAGTAACATGATCGGTTATTTGCAGTTTACAAGGTTAACCGACAGGCGGTGGACTAGTTCAACAGTATTCGCAATTTCCCCACACACACATTAGGATAATGTTAACTGAACTCTGGTTAACACTCCACTGGTATGAACTCTGCGTTTGAGCTCTCCACATTATGAGCTCAAAGATTAAAGTCATTAATTCGGCTCTCTACGTATGTGTGACCGTACTAGGACCAGATACGACAAAGCGGTGGTTACCACTGACCTGGCAGTGGGTTCAGATTTTCCCATGACTCATGGGTTATAGCCGGTTTATTATGAGAGTTTTTATATGAAATGCGTTTTGAGCTTCTCAAAAACCCCTTTGGAATGAACAAATGTGACTCATGTCGTTGCGACACACAATGCAAATTGAAAATAAATTATTACCGCGTTGCTAAGCTGAATTGGAATTGCGGTTAAAAAACAAAAAGATTCAATCATCACCCTGCAGTGGGTAGAATCTTCACAATCTAATTGTTCACTAATCACATTGTTATTGTAAATGTTTATATGCTTAACATATCGATATGTTTAAAAAATGACCGATACAGAACGTAGCACTTAGTTTCCATCATATTATTTTGCACTGATATAATACTAAAAATAGTGAACAAGTAATTAGAATTCAAATGATATGTGCATATAATTATCCACTTTTCAGCTACCAATTCGAAGTTGATATCCCAAAGGGGGGAGGGGAAATGCTTTAATTTGATGGACCTAAATGAGATTTTTTAACTTAACAGTAGCACACAATAGCATGAAATTATAATGAGAAGTTGTGTTACTAATGTAACCACAAAACACTGCTGCAAAATGGGGCTCTAACCTCCAGCCTCAAAGCATTGACTCGACCTTAATCTAGGCACCTTCGCGGTCTTGTATACCAACACAGAGGCACGCGCGCGTGAAGGTACGCGGATGTATGAATTCGCTGGCGCGTGCGCATATAGTTGATATTGAAAGGCGTGTGAATTCGATGGCAAGATAATCCGATCGTGTCGGTTCATTTGGCTTCCTCATTTCGCGACCGTGGCCAGGGTTCGGTCAGTACAGTGGAAAATGCAACTCACACGATCCTCCTTGAACTCCACCACACACCCAGTTTAACCGTGCCGGCCTGAGAAGGAATGTCGTCAATTCAAATTCAAATGCATTGACGATGTTACTTTCGAGAGTAGGTTCAAAAGTGAATAAATTAAATAAATACTTGTCCTCCAGTATTATGTGTCCACTTAACACGTCGTATTGTTTTTTTCTGGCATATATTAAAAGAACCTACCGTTGAGATTGATGTATCCTAGAGAAGCCGGAATGCCTTCCTTCCATCGAGGTAGTGTCAAAAACAGTCGCTTTTTGTAGACCTCCAATCCGACTGGTATAACATTTTCCGGGACATAACGCTTAGTAGCGATCGCTTCTTGTCGCTCGGCGGCATTAGGAAATTCGAAGTCGATTTCCTTCCATTGATACGCTACCCGTAGGTTATCGTTCGCCGATATATGCACAGGTAAAAGAGCTATTATGCAGCAGCTGACGGTGATGGTCAACGCCAACGGCGTCTGTTTGACTCCGTTCATGCTAGTGGTATCGATCACTATTCGCACGATCAATACAGCAACGGAGATGCAGCACTGTACACTATCACTTGCAAGGCACTATGGTTTTGCCACACTGGAGGGATCAGTTGCGATAGCTTTAAGCGATCGATTGATACTGATTTCCTCTACTGCTATTCTTGTATTGCACGAAACACTGGAATCGAGCACTGGAGCACTAAGGCATCAGTAGGTATGCACTGCCGATTGAGAGCCAACCGAAACACAAACTGTTGCTTACTGTTCGGCACGATTCGACAACGAGTTAGAACTCTTCGGATTGTACTGGCGCTCTTACAACTTCTCACTTCTACCGATACCTTAGCCGGTCGCGGTTAGAGCCACTACTATTATACTAATGTAACTGCTCAAACCACTCCGCCGACTGTTCTCGTTCAGACCGCACACTCTAGCAAGCCAACCTTCAGCATCCCGGCAAGAGTTGCTCAAAGCACCGGTTGACTCTGTCTGCTTCACTCTGCAACGCACGTTGTATCATTCTTTACCGCTCTCACGTTGCCCTCGGTAGCGCTAAGGCACGTTGTAGGGTACTGGTCTGGTGGTACGTCCACCTTTCTCGCAAGCTCCCAACCTGGATGATAGTGAGAGGAAACAAGAAGAAAACGATAGTGACCAAAAATTAAAAGAACTTGCGCAGTAAGGTGAACAGCTTTTTCGTGCTCCCTTCCCACAGTCGCTCGTGAGTATGTTTGCTTGCCTTTCCAAGGGTTGGCACCTCTATCGATGGTGTCAATGTTTGCCGTCCGATCGTCTTGCTAGCCAGTCTTTGTCGTTTCCCACCGGTGAGCTTTTTGGATTTGTTCGCTAGTATACAGTGATTCGTGTACGTGCATTGAACAATGTTGGTCACAGCTTGTGAAAAAACGCTCAAGCAATTACCCATGATGTAGGTTTTTCTAACTACTTGTAGTAGGGATTACTTGTAAAGTATGCAGTTGTCATCCAATATTTTTGTGAGTTTGGACATGCATATCTTGTTGTTAGTCTGTTTTGTTTGATGCAACTTTGCCTTGAAGATTCACCTAAGTATTTTTGATGGGGATCATTCCGTCACCCATGTTAGCTTTCGACAACAGTTTTATTTTACGATGCGAAATTTAAATTCAAGCAAGCCAGCGTTTGCCCATGGCATTAAGCTGCTTGCAGGTGTGGCTAGTAGCCACTGTAGTATGCTTGATGTAGCCACTATACTAGGTAATTTGAAATATTTGAGACTATTGTTAAGCTTATGGAAGGTGGGAACATACTTCTTTAAATTTGTCGACATATGTTGGATAAACTTTTCAATACATGTATGTATAATATATATTAGGTATATTCAATTATGTGATTATTTAACTGGCACAATCGCAATAGTAGATAATTTAGCAATATATGATTCAGCAAAGCAAAGGAAAAACATATTTTGTAAACCAAATGTCATGCTATGCATATGAAGAAATGCATTGTTAATTATGTGAGTGTGTGTGACTTCAACTAATGCGGTTGAATTACTAAACATGATTCATCGGTGGATGTGAGAAATTTATCACAAGATGATATTTTTTCCCCTTCCTGTTTTATATGATTTTTCCAATTTGTGAATCATCAAAACTTACATCAAATTCGTCATGCGAAAATAACAGAGAAGCCCTCACTATTCACAACTGTTCTCGACATAAATTGATTGTTATATCTATCTATAATGAAAAAAATATTGTTGTAAGGGACAATCGATTTGTGAAAAGTTCGTGTAATGTGGCATAGAATGCTTTGCTCATGATGGGTATACTGATTCCATTAAACGGTAACGTGCGTTTATCAATTACAGTATCGACTACACGGAGTCGAATGATAAATTAACTGCTCTTTAGTTTACCATGCCATATCATCTACCTGATATTGCACACAGCGTTTCCAACCCTGCATAGGTAGAGCGTTCCTCATGCTGCAGATATATAATAGATGTTGAACGATTGAAGCTAACACTAGCAGATCGATATTCCTATAAATGACTTGCAGTTTGGAGGAATCTTTTCATGACCAACATGACCACTACAGAGCGTATGTGAAGGGTTTGTTCGAGGTGAATGGAAAACCGTCGACTTAGATTACGTTGTTTCCAACACATGTGGCCAACGCATGCTATTTTGCAGATTTACTTTCAGTGCCTTCGTTTCGTTTTGAATAGGTTCGTCTTTTCTCGATCTATTGGCAAAAATGCACAGCACGGAGCTCAGGGTCTGTAGCCAATTACATGCGTCAACTTTCATGTGAACGTAATTTTAGGCATGATTGAGTTGGAATAGCCTGTGACTAAGCTGTCGCAAAGGTTGGTATTCTTTATCAAGGACACCGAGAGCGTTATAGTTATGCAAGACAGACAAAAAGGATATTTGGAAGTGGCATCAGGCAAAACAAAAGAAATTGAGGAACAAACTCCCGAAGCAAAAGTGTCTAGACAGATTTGATGATGAGGTTTGATTGGAGCAGAAGTCGAAAAATACACTTGGAAGGAGGCAGTCAGAAAGAAGACGCTGGCTCTCCAGTGAAACAACTCAGAAGCGGTCCAAAAAGGATTATTTAAACTGAGCATCCTCCCGCATTGTGATACGCATCCGAGCAGTGTTAGACGGGCAAATCAACAGAGAACGATAGAGTGGGGTACTGTTTGTGAATGAGAAATAAGGACAGAAAAAGGGGCAAAATAAAAACAAGCAACATCCATCGACACAACTGGCTGGCACGTCGCTTCAGCTGTGTGGCGGCAAAATCTAGACAAACAGGAGAAACAGGTTTTTTCGCTCGTCGCGGGGAATGTTCGTACTGGTGGGACGGACGGCATGTGAAGTGATGGCCTTTTGGAGATGTATGGGTGGTAATATTGTATTAGCGACGAAATTTACGCTGCACCCCACTGCTGGTTTAGATGGGCAAACACATCTTCAAGATGCCTACACGAGCGCACCTCTTAAAATTGAGGATGGCACAGAAGCAATAGGACGGGGCAAATGTATTAACAAGGTGCAAATAAGCTTACTATGAATGAAGGGTTTTGGTAGGAACGGTACGACTGTGCTTCTTTTTGAGACGCGTTGATTCACGATCATATACCATACAGGCAGGCACACTGTAGTACATGTCGGGGGTCAATTGTGTAAATCACAGTGCCGGTAGTTGAAGCAACCATACTAAACCTCAACGTGCGCCCTCCGGGTGCATCATAATGTACGAGAAATTTCACTTTCTACTTTGGCGAAGCCAGTGGCCCGGGCAGCTTATTACGGGCAGTGCAGGCAAATTGCTGTTTCCTCCTCTGCTTCCCGGTGAAGAGATGGACCCACATTTAGCAAGCTCATCCAATACCACATACCACGATTACGGCGATGAGGCGTGCAGCTTGAATTTCCTCCCAAAATGATGGCGGTTCGAAGACGATGGTTGCTGACCGTGGGTACTATTATTTGTTCGCCAAAAAGTCTGCATCAAGCATCCGGTACGGCACACGTAATATAACGGTACAGTGGTCTTCAAACTGCGGACCATTGGGCACTGGTCATTGTTTGCCGTTTGCTGGGAAAGCTACGTTCCGCATTCCAACCGGTGTGGTAAGCAGTTGGATCAAATTGTGCATGCAAATTGTTTTTATTTGTATTAACGCATGACCAAACGCTATGATCTTTGCTAGGGTGTCAAATGACGATTTAAAAAACAAACGAAACATTTGCTATATTCGTCTATTCGATTGGGAGATATAGGCGTTTGAAAACCGTTCACGAACTATTACTATCCCTTAGTCGCCACTGAACCAGGAATACTCACTACAATGCAGCGTAGAATTACGATACACAGCACATCAGCAGTTACACCATAACACAGAACTACGATCACGAGATTCACGTGTTGATTTCCAGCGTTTCAAAAACGTGGCGATCCGCTCTCGGCGACTGCGAAACAACGATTGACGTCGCTGGAATGGAAAGTATTTGGTGGCGGATCTCCTCCATTGAGAAAAAGCTACCCCATCAAACCGGATCGTCGCGTTTGTGGACAGCGCCACAGTGCGAACGATTGATCGCACACATATGCATGTTTGCCGATGTTGGCTTCTCTCTTTTTTATCTATGCTATTGAGTTGATCGTTCTCACGTTTTGGGTTATGCTTTTTAGTGGTATTGTTTTTATTGAGCAGAATCTGTGCTCAGCTCTGTTTGCTCAAAGATCAGAACGCTACATGACATGGCGAGTGCAGGCTGTTTGTATTTGAGAATGTTTCAATTTAAAGTTGCGTACCAGATCGGTACCGAAACAAATAAAGTAGTCCGTCAGGTGTAGCTTTTGGGACGAGTACCGGTGCGAACATATTCTGCGCCAAGCTCTCTGTCTCTCGGTGTACTTTACGCACGAACGAGCGTACATCAATGCGTTTCGATGTATGTATATGTCACCGTGATCACGTTGGAAGCATATTCAGCGTGTGGTCGTCGTATCGCATAGCATAGCGAACCGTAGAGAAACCCCGATGTTTACAAAACAATGCTGACCTCAGAAAGCCACCCTGCCTTAGTTGGTACCGTTTGTGTAGTGAAAAGAAGGGAAGAAATACTATCACTTGAGTTGAACAAATTCGTCAATAATTAAAGTTTTGAGTTCTGATTTTGTCTAGCACATACAGTTCAATATACAAAACATACTGAATACAGGCATAATAATTTACATGATGTATGTGAAGCGTCTACACTATTAACATGAGATAATAAAAACAAATAATGGCCAACTGCTCATCTCTGGACAGTCGACTTAGCTGTGCACTAGCAGTAACAAATAATATAAAAGAATCAAAAGTAGTCATGATAATGCGGGGAAGGTTTCGTAGATCCGTTAGCCTTATGCAGAGAAAATAATTATTAAGGTTGGTTTTCGTGTTTTCCAGCTTATTTCGACGAAATTACAACGCACTAAAAATGCATATCATACACCCAGCTCGACTTCGTTGAGGATTTAAAACTCGTTTCTCATGTACGGTAATTGTGTAATACCATAACTGCAGAGAAAAAAAGAATTTTTATCGCTGATATATTTCAATGTTTGGATTAGTAAACACGAAATAGGTAAAAGTCATCGCTTTGATTACAATTCAGCCGCAATATTACTGCTTCAAAACAGTGTCTACAGTTGGTGCTTTAACAGACATGTCCGGGTTGTTCGGATGTTTGGAAGGATTCTCCTCTTCAGGTTCCGTTGGTAGTGTTGAATCCTTGCTCACTACTTCTTTGGGCATTTGTTTCTTGCGCTTTTCTGCTATCAGACGACGAATGAAGACCAGCTCCACGATTTTTTCTAGCAATCCAATAAGCCCAAGAACCGACAAGCCGAGCAAAAATCCAAGTGATCCTCCGAGATCCGAGACGAATTGGTTGAAATCATAGCCATGAAATTCTTCTACAATCTAAAGCGGGGATAAATTCGAACAAATTGAACAGAGTGATATGAATGGTTGATCTTAAACTCACCGTGACCATTTTGGAGGTGTAGTACACCCAGAGCTGTGCTGCTGGAACACTGATGTGGAAGGGTTTGCGATTCATCACGGAAGCAGTGTATATTGTAGTGGTACATGGCTGAAAGCATCCACACTGTGTCCCATCTAGATCTTCCAGCTGGCGGTAAAGTTTAATCAATTGTTTGGTGCTTTCCGGATTATCGCAGTCGCGAATCCCTAGTCCCGGCATCCAAGGTCCGGAACATCCGACTGATCCAACCACTGCATTCCAATGGCAAATTTCACCGCACTACTGGGACAGCAGAGAGTATAATATCTCTTATTATCAACTGCAAGTTGCCATTTCTCAGATGGTTCCATACCCTTGTGGAGCTTACGCTGGAAAACTCAACGCACTCGTTTTCGTAACTGGCTAGCATGAAAAAGTGTTGTGTTGATAGACGAATTTCCATTTCTTCGTTAACCTCCAGATACAAATATTCCACACGACCGGACGATTGCATACGGTTTTCTGAAGTTACGAAATTACGAGGTGAATAAAGTTGTCATGTTTTGGTATTTGAGGATATAGATAACTTAAATCCTAAAATCCTAAAGAGTGTTGGACGACTACCAAGCACCTAAAGATATTGTGTAATTATTCTTCATTTCAATAGAACTCGTTATAAGTGTGCTTCAAGTTAGATTTAATCGTGCGATTAGAGCAGATTAGTAGCTAACTAATGCTAATGCTTAAAATTGTAATTATAGTCCATGTTGTTCTTTATCATATTGCAACAAAGTGCTAACCTACCAGCAAATCCTTCGGTTTCATCATGAATAAAAACATGCCAGCCTGGAGGCGTATCACCAACGCTTACTTGCGAAATGTTCGTATCATGTCGCAACATGATCGAGTATCCTGCCTCCTTCCAGGAGTGCTTCGTTGTGGTCAGCGGATTCAGTGTGTAGCATCGTCCCATATCCAAGTGCAAACTTTCCACCACTTCTATATCTGTCAACATTGGAAAAGGGGGCACGTCACAAAACGAAGATACTCAGAGAGATGTTCAGCTGCAAAGGCTGTTGTACACACTATTTGTGCCACCGTTTAATCCGTGCTGGATGAAAAACTCGCTATGGTTGTATGTCGCCTCGCTGAACAGTTGTTCCAGCGAGGACTCGTTGAAAGGAAACCGATCGAAGGAGCTGGTGTACTTCGGATGCATTGCCAGGTTGTACTTCGCCATTACGTCCGCCTTATATGCTGGTTCGCGACAGAAGGTTATTGCGGGATAGAGCATGGAGTCGTTCAAGTCGAACCGGGAGTGCGTTGATATCGGTGGATTGCACAGCTTCTTGAAACAATCAGTGAGCTGATACATTACGACAATGCTGCAGATGAACAGCACTATCCCACGAACCAGGCGCTTTGGATCGTGACATAACTGGTGTAAAAGGTTCCATAGTTTGTGCTTCACTTTCGCGACACTAACCATTATTGTTGCGATCGTCGGTATAGATCGAATAGTCGAGGGAAACACTTTCGAGTGATCATCTTTTAAAAATAACTTTGACTATCCGCGAAAACACTACCCGAGTCCAGAACAGTTCTAGAACACTAGCGGAACATTCAGGCGTTTATCGATGGCATAGTGTCCTTCTGGCACCTTTTATATAAGCGACATTCGTTGATAAACAAATATGCTCTCGGACATAAATCAGGTGTTTATCAGAATCATAACGATTAGAGTTTCTTTTTTTATCTATCGGTACACGAATCGTAAATCATTAAGCTATATGCAATTGATAAAAAACTTGATACTTGAAGCATTTTCGAGGCAATTGTAATATTTTGCGCAGCAACGCACGTGGAAAATATGATGGCGGGTTTATCGCACACCATATATTTTATTGATTCATGGAAAAGATAGAGAGTTTTTACATGAATGACTAGTGTTTGTAATGTTTTTGCTTATCATTGCATTAATGGCAAGTTTGAAAAGCTTGCATGTTTTACGGTACGTTTTTCAGATATGCAACAAGAAAGATTATGTTGCTGTGGGTTTAATTACTTCCATACTCAAGTTAATAGTGCGTATGAGGATTTAGTTGAGATTTGAAACTAGATCTGACGTCAACTCTTGTTTAATTCTCATTTCCTGCAAAGACTATCAGCCCTGTTTTCTGTAAGTTCTTGTGTACTGTTTACATTTTGCCTTGTCCTATGTGTGTATATTTTTAATTGTGATGTTTTTTTCCTCATCTTCGAACAGAAAATAGATGTTTTTTTGAACCGCAAATTGATCCAAATATCATTATGTACGAGATTAACATTCGTCATTTTTAATCACATCATTTTATTTTCAGAAACCATTCAAATAGGTTTATAGTACCGTTGATACATTTTTCCGGTAAACTTCCAATGTTGGTTAGAATGTTTTCTTGTGTAATGGCTAAAGATTATTATTAATTTTATAAATTTACTATATATCATGTTTATGTTTTCGGACAAAAGAAAGAGCTATGAATATAGCATAGTATATATAATCAGCTGATCCAGGTAAACCTAGCTTTACCCCAAATATTAAATCCTTTATAATAAACTGCTTTTGTTCCTCTAGCCTTTTACTAAAAAATCTTCCTTCTCTAACGTCGATTATCCGAATAACTGGGGATCGGACACATGCCGGTTAAACGATTTTCACGAATAACAAGACCCTTCAGATATAACATATGTTTATAATACATAGTATGGAGATGAAGAGTGAATATGAACAATAAAACATGCATCATGTTTTTTTTTTCATATTTCTTACATGTATGAGAAATAATTCTGACAAGTATGAACGAACGTCTAAAAACGGTTTTACCAAAAGCAAACTGTACCTAGTTCCATACCTACCACATATAGTCCAACATTTTCATGCAAATCAATGCAATGGACGTTTAATTTTATGTATGTATGGGATCAATTATAAAACAGATTGATGGGTCCGCATTAGTGCCCTCCACACTACTTTGACATTGTTTCTATTAGTACTTCCTGGGTGAGAAATTCTCCTGATGGATGAATATGCTTGGGGCGATTGCTTTATTCGTTTTAACAAAATTTGTTATAATTTGTTTAGAACTGTGCTAAAGCAAATTTGAACAATACATCCATGCTAATGGCATAATAGAAAGACATAAATTGATTACATTGTCAAAATCTGATTCAACGAACAATTTGATTGGAATTGTGGTGAATACGAACGCATGCAATGCATAGTTTACCCCTAAATGTAGATAAGCGCATTGCATCTGAAGTGTTTGGTGAATATCTTTGAACGCAACGACATTCAACGGTTTCGACATAAGGAAGCAAGAAACAGTCAGTTTTTTTATAATTTTTCCTACAGAATCTACAGATGCTAGGTCTGTGTTCTATTTTTAATATTTTCATAATCCGTTCTGGTTTTCTATTTCAGCTTCGGAAGCTTTAGGTAAAGACAGCCGTTAGATGGCTCTGCAAGTCCCATTTCTGGTAAACCGATTTAATTCTATATTTTCTATCTGGCATTCTTATATTATAATTTCACATTACATTTATACTTTTTCAATGTATAAATATTTATTAAAGACATTGTTTATAAATTCGACATGCCAATGGCAATGAAATCGTTTTTAATGATATTTTAGATGATATTGAATCTGCAAAGTAAATGAAAGAATTAAAATACAAACGCAACTATAAGTTGAATGAAAGTCCCATGTTGTCTTTTGTCGATCATAGCGACAATATTTAGTAGAATGCCATTTTCCCGTTTTCTCAGACCATTTTATTTTTGTACCTGTTCTATACCCCTATGAGAATGAGAGAATTTTCTTCATATTGTCATCGCAATTAACGTTTGCTTTTACTCAGCTGGCGTTAAGAAGGGTACATGCTTTCACGAAGAATTTTGTACGTGAACCGTTTTTGAATCCGTTAGCGCCAATCGAGTGTGGTACGGTTCGTTAAAACGATGACGGAGGAGCGGACCAGACTGGCAAGAAGCGCAAAAGAAATAATATGAACAAAACTGCTACCAAACCTCAGGCGCGGTAACAAAAATGTGTTAAAGTGAACAACAAACACTGATTATAAATACGACCATTCGACATTCCTTGCCGAATATGGGCCGCCAAATCGCACGAACTTGGGCGGTAAATGGAAAGATGACGTAGACCGGGGAGTCGTAGGCGCAGCATCGGGAAATGAGCAGCTTGGTTGAGGTTGTGTGATGTTTGAAATGGAACAACCACAGCACAGTCTGCAACTGACGATGGTAAGGTGTTATTCTCCTGCCACGTCAAGCGTTAGAACTAAACGGAAAGCCTCGCGAAAGCGTTGGCGGCTGTTAGCGTTACTGTGGAAATTTCAATTCCAAAGCACAGCGAAAATAGATCGTTCATCATAGACAGATGTGTTCAGGTATTGTTCGTTGCAAAAAAATAAAAAAATACTAGACTAACGAAATCTGACGCGTTGCGCTACAACCTGTTTTGTTGATGAATGGTGTCAGGGATGTTGTGAAACCAGGTAATGAGTTCGACAATACAGGAAATTAGGTATCTACATAAATTATATGTTGTGAAATGAAATTTGTTATATCACTCTTTAAAATAACTGCAATGATTATGACAATTCTACAACAAATTTACGACTTGATACAGACTTCTTTCGTATTTTTTAAAACAATAACACTAACAATTTTTAAAAATATTGTGTTGCTAATAAAATTCAAGTGATTTTACATACAAAAGACAGTTTTTTGTTATGTATTGAACAGTAAGTCAATTTTATATATCTCATTAAAATTATCAATGCAACACGACAATACTATTAATCCTTCAATTAATTAAAGTTAATTAATTAAAGTTAGTTAATCATTGACATATATGAGAAACAGTTTTAAAATGATATAAATTATTTTTCAATTACAAACTTTGAAACACTTTTAGTTTTCTTTAATTGTTACTACATGTAACATTAGTTTGAAAGATGTACCATTATCGATGATATAAATCGTGAAAGTGATGATAGAGGATCGGTGTAGGAAAGAGAAATGCTTACTTACGTAAATAACAATAAAAATATTAACTTGTGGGAAGCGACAAGACCTTGAAAGTGGAAACGTATATTGTTGACAGTGATGGCACTTCAAATGAGAATAGCGTATGTTACGAAAGTTTGACTTTTCCTGTTTGTTTTCTTTTGCATAGATTCTACATGTTTAGTAGTAGAAGCTCATGCAAAATAGGTGGCCCATTTTGTACATGTTTTATTTTTGAGCGAAAAGTGTAACAACGGTTAATGGTAATTTTGACGGCAGATTGTGGCCAGTACATTGTAGCGACCATTTCATTTCAAGAAACATGTAACCTAAGCTTGAGTACCTATTGCTTAGTACATTACCGATCTTGCAGGAACATTATATGGAATTATTATAACTATAAGTAAACTTTGATTACTAGCCCGTGTTTATTTCCAATCATGTTGAATATGTTACTCATGTCCGACATTCTTTCATTGTTTTTTCGTCCATTTTTGGAAATGTGACGCAGAAATGTTCAGTACAGCTTATTCAGTCTTGTGTACGAGAACCACCACTACGTGATGAACTGAATTTTACAATGGTTATGATATACTCTCTATTTATTAAACGCGCATCAATTCCATATTATTTAAAGTTTAGAAGACTTATTGTTAACTTAAATTAATAGTTTGATGATAGTTTAGTAGACTGATACATGCAATCTTATATAATCTGATGTTCAGTTCTTGCTCAAAAGAGTCGAAATTAGTGTGTTAGGTTATACTCAGTTATGTTGATCTTCTTCTTTTTCTTGGTTTGTTTGAATAAGGATATTTGCTAGACCAGGCCAGGTTTCCATTTTGTTTCTAGAATACTTATTCCAAGGCGTGTGTACAGCACAGCCGCGGAAAATTACTTCCAATTTTCTACAGGTTTGACTCCTCTTTGTCCAGCCAACGAGCTGTTTTGTATTTCTTAAAGCATCGTATTAAACGGGTAGTTGAACTTCTTACATTAGACATGAGTCCGGCATCTTCATCACGGCACTGGAAGCCTCGGCGTTTTCCGCCAGCATGGTCCAGAACTCGTTCCAAAAGAGGGCTACAAAATGTAACATTGATATCGTGCATTATGTGTGTCATTAGAGTCTTCTGGATCGAATGAATTTTTGTACGATTCGAAACCAAGAAGTTGACAACGACTAGGAAAGGATAGGCGAGGATGTTAGAACCCTGCAAAAAAAAAGGCGAGCTGATATGGGGGTGAATTTTTGATAAACACTCTTCAACCTGGCCTACTTAAACCTGACGGGGACTAGACGACAGTAGCATAGTCCAGGGTACATCGATTGCAGCTGTAGTACAGTCCAAGTGATGTGAGCTCCTCGTCTATCTCACCGTGAGTTCCTATTCTATCTCATATTTCATTTATCTTTGAACACAGGCTATTGTACCAAACTATGACCTTCATACAAAACCATATTAAAAGGGTATGCTGTTAAGGTATTTGGAGGAGAGAGTACTGCAGGAATCAAATGTTCATTGATTCTGTACACGTAGAACTGATGAACCAGGAATCTATGATTTTCCATGCAATTTGGTAAGGCTACTGCGACATTCATCCTTTGATGTTTGTATGTGGCCAATCTCAGACATTTTAGGTTCTGCTATCCCAAAAAGTAGTTCTTTTTTTATCTTCACATTGGGGTCAGAGGTGTTATACGTAAAGACAAGTCTATCCTACTCGTTACTCAATAAATGCTACTTGTAAAACCACTTTTAAAGATACTAGATAACATAGCTGTAGGGAATGTGGAAGTGTTGAGTAGTCTGTGGATGTCAATTCTTGATTCCATTCATTTTTTTTGTATACATAAAGAACGACCAGCCATATTGCTTAATTCTATTCCATTCCATTGCTTAATCGAATAACTTTTTTGAGATGTTTATTAAAATATGTATTAGAATCAAAATATCTTTGTGATAATTTCATTCTTCTTAAACCTGTGTTTGGGTGCGTTTATATTGCGTGTATTGAATAAAACGTTTAATGATAATATACTTGATGTAATTAGATGTTTTATAGTATCTGTATTCAACATGAGTACGAATGTTCAGAAATTGTTCTGAATTTGTTTTAAACAAACTTAATTGTTATTTCTATAAGGTACATGGTCTGATATATAAACTGTGGATAAAAATAAGCTTTAAGCGTGCTAAAGTATAACAGAACTACTTTTTATATTTGTAAATGAGAACTTAAACTGGTACGAAATGAAATTCAAGTCAATGAGTTTGCAGAAAGACGCATTTGTCCTGTCAATTTTAATTGAAAAAATAAATGCTTCAAGTTCTTTGTCTACAGTAAAAACATAATTTGTGTTTCATGAAAAACGGGGTACACATTTTAGTTTAGTCTTGGCGAACTGTGAATAATTTACTTGTCTTTTATTATTTATCAAAATATTTTATTTGTACTTAATGTCGCACGAGAGCAAATTTATGATAGGTTTGTCACACTTACATTCTGAAGTAAAAAATTAGCATGCACCATCCCTGAATCATCAGCTTTTGGCAACACGCCGCTGCTGGTAAGCTCAACGTTGGCATCGTCCATTACGTGATAAATCATCTTCCATGTATTTAAGAACCTGCTTCTCCTCCTATACGTTCGTTATAATTATCCACTGAGAGAAGGCAAATGACATTTGTTTAATTTCTTCCAAATCCCGAACACACTACCCGGTCCGGGTTACGACTTGGAGAAATGGTCGGTGAACATGTTGCTCGGACTCTTACTTCCCTGCACAATTCTCGCACATATGCTTCTAGTGTGCGGAACGAGCAAACGAAAAAAATGTTTACTTCACAGCCGTCCTGCAATCGTCTTGAATTAGTGACGTTTATATTACGAACCATCAGACACCGACTGGCTCGAGGTGGCATCAGTATAACGCGATCCGTATAGAAGCTACAGTTTAGTTTCGGTAGTCAGATCGCAGATGACACTAATTTTAGCGTGAAGGAACTATTTTTACAGCGCGCACATATCGTCCACTAGCTCGCTTCGTAGCTTCGTAGCTTCGTGGCAGCGGTTCGCACATTAAACCGGTGCTGTGTTTTTTGCTCTAGAAATGCTTTTTTGACTAGACCTGTGCGAAGTTGGCCATCGGCAGATGCACACACATCTGCGTAGCGAGCTCATCCACTGCAATTATGCTGTTACACGGCAAAGAAAGAAAATCATTCATAACACAGCAAACCGGTAAACCGATGCAACCTGATGCTCCGTTACGGTTGCGCTGCTCTGCTGCACATGTACGATATGATTGAGTCTGTGTCAGAATTTCTTATTCACCTGCCAGGCGTGGGTACGAACTGTGCCAGGAAAGTTGACTGGAGAAGAAGAGCTGGTTCGGTTGAGATATTATTCTAACCGAAATAAATCCAACGGTGGCATTTCGCAGCTATAATTTAGGCGGGTGTTTGGTGTTTTTTCGAAAGGCAAAGGTTCTATTTTGGTCGTGAAACGATTTCGTTTTTCTTCCATCAGTGGTCGAGCGTGGACCAGTTTTTACTTCGAAATGGAAAACCGCAACGGCATATTGCAGGAATACTATTCGTTTGCGTGATCTTATACAGCAAACATTCCACTGCGTACCGACAATTTACCGACTTATCATTACGTCGAGGCAATGCATGATGGCTCAATTTGTTTGCACTTTGTGACGATCGACCGAGTTAGCGGATTGGCACCCAGTACTGTCGATCGATACGATGATCACTCATCAGGTTCAGCGACACTACGTTAGCTTGATCGATGTTTGAAAATACATACCGCCGAACGCTACAAACGAGAAGATAGGAAGATCGCAAGTGGTGAAATAGTGATGCGAACGCATCTCGCCGTACACATTGCTCGCACATTTCAGTGACGAGTCAGCACCTGACAATGCACTAGTAAGCTGTCTAACATTGCCAAAAGTCACAAGACCGCATCGACTGATTGTGGTCGCCAATAGATTTAGTTGTTTGATTATGATTTGTGCCAAAAATAGGAAATAGTTTGCTAAAGCGGATGGTAACACATTTTTGGCTTTATTTATACGAAGGTGTGTTGTTTTATTTGAGCCAAGTCGTGTTTCGCTACACATCAACAACGCTCTTCAAAACGATGGCAAGGAGTTAGGTCAGTTTCGTTACGGTATTGTTATGGTATTGATAAAGGTACTAAAAAAGTGCAAATTAAGATAACAATGCAATCAATGTTTATGCATCGTAGGTTAATGTAAATATTGTGAAAGTTTAAGAAATTACAAAGATTATGAGTATGAAATACATAAAAAAGAAATGTAACAGAAGAAAAATGTTGTACTGCAGAGATAAAAAGATGTGTCTGTGCGTTTTGTAAATAAGGCCCAGTTTGTTCCATATACAATATTCATGTATATTAATGATGGCTATGATTAAAGGAATGAAATGATTATGTTTTATAAAAGAATGATCTAATTCATCCTGTTATTTTATTAGATGGTCATTAAACACATTTTATGCTATGGCGGTGCTTTTTATAATTGTTTAAAGTGTACCTAACCTTCGGTTGCAACTACTGGTGCTGGAGTACCAATTCGAATGTGCAATGGACCTTCAAGAGGGTTGATCCGCTGTTGTACTAGCTGTGTCGCACGAAGGATCGGTTTTTCATGTATGAATTAGTAATGGTTGAATTTTAAAATATGGAATTTAGTATTGAAGTCCTTTTTTGTTAGTCTAGTGTTTGTTGAAAACTTAGAATTTGAAGTTACTGTTGACTTATTTTTTGAAAATAAAAACACGTTTATTGCCATGTAAAACTAAAACCAGTGTACGACGGTTAACAAATATTAATAATAACATTTACCACATGGAATGACGTGAAACTTCTAGATCAATCGCAGCATCATTGTTACCAATGGTGTCGATGGCATAGTTCGTGAACAGACTTGTGATTTGATTGAGTTTACCTTTACTAATACCATTTAGTACAGGAAAACGTAGCTCATCAAACGATAACGACATTGACGAAAGATAAAATTACCATAGAACATGTATAGAATCCCAATACTCTATACAAACATATCGGAGCGGTGTTGTGTTTTCAAAATATTGTTTTTGACACAAAAACTTCAGGAAGTCTAAATGTACTATGCCTGTTGTTCATTATTTTTATATTACTGGTGCTGTATAGTCAATTCTCGATGAACCTGTGCAGATGATCTTGTTGTTTGCAGAATCTACTTTTTCATTAAACCACCGGGCGCCTCCACCGGCAAATTTAATACCCATACCTACTAAAGGTGCGTTGAGGCACTGTGAGTCTTTAGCATTAATCGAATTTTGAAGTTTAATTTCAACAAAATCTGTAATTTAAATACCTGAAGTAAGATAGATTGCGGATAAAACAACCTCTTCTTGTATAGTACTTGTATAGTCCAACCTCAAGAGGACTTTGCCTGCCATTTTTAATTTCCGTTATTTAGGCCACGGTAGGATGTACATAGAATGGAACGTTCAAGATGGATTTTTATTACCATAGTTTAAATTTTCAGGGACTAATTCATCGTAATTGAATAGTTTACTCAAAATGCAACCATTAATTACTCCTTTTTAAATTTTCGATATTACTCGAATTGAACAATGACATATTTTCATATTTTCATTACAATTACCTATTTTTCATATTTCCATATAATTATATTCTTCTATGTTTGATTGTATTTATTTAGACGTCGTAAAGTGCTTTAAAAATTTGCTATTTTTTATCGCACATCAGTATATAAATCTATAGGGCCTGATCGTTATAATAAAATATAACAAAAATACGCTTAACATCATTATAGATGCGCAGGGTTAAGTGTGTCTTTGTTCAGTTTTTGCCTTATGTAAACTATTGTATAAAAAAAAAAGATTTACCAGTTCTGCTAACATTCAATCACCACATGGCTGGTAGTTTGCACGCTCAATGATTATTGACTCGTCACCTCAAAATTCCGGCACCGGTAAAGTTTGTTGTTTCACGCAACATCGTAAACTTAATGGTATTGTAAATAGTTTACTTCAAATCAACAGCATCATTCCACATATAACAGAAAACCATCCATCCTTGAGTGAATGCAAAAACGTGTTGATGCACATTTATATACTCCGAATGGGGATGATGGGTTACATAACATTCTGCAAGATTGCAACGGGAACCACCTTGCTACCGGCCGCGGTTATTATGTGCATTGTTTTTGTTGCGTTATAAAAAGATCTGCTTTTCATGTTTGTATTACTCAATGTAGTTTTGTTCATTTTCTTCACTTCAATTTCTCGGGGCGCCAATTTTACTTTTTTTGTACCGGGATTTTTGCATGTATGTGTTGCTTAAAATATTTGGCACTTTTTGGTTGTTTTCGTTCGTCCAAAAATATCAACTGATCACGGTCATGGTTGGAAAGACGATCCGTGTCAGCACTTGTGTTCGGCGAGTATGTTATCTCTCTCTGCCGTAAACATAGTGGGCCTTAGCGCTGGCGTACGATTACATCCCGGTGTTTGTGATAATTATTTGCAAACGTCTGATCAATAAATCTCAGAATACATAAACATTTGGTTCGCACGTTTGAATTGCTAATACTCGTGTGTCACAGGCGTGTATAGCTACCGTTTTTAGCAATTGTTACCGTCATCAGCTGTAGTTACCGGTTTTTTTAAATCACTTCAAGATAATTTTAATCTCCTGCAAATGATAAAATCGAGAAATTGATACAAAAGTAAAGAGTATATTGCGCAACGTTAGCATTTCACAATGTGTTATATCTGATGACCTTTGGCGTTTTGTTGAATGGTTGAGAAAACGTCCTCATTTTTACAATAAATTTTAGTTTTGTTACATGCAATGTACAAAATTACAAAATTCTTTAAACCCGTGCCAGTTGCTAAAGTAATTCATATAAATTTTTGGAACTATAATTGTTATTTCTAGTTTATTTCTAATATATATGCATCGCATATCGTAGAACGAATATAATAATAATATTATAATAATTTATGAGCACCCTCAAATAGTGTACCACAGTTAATAACTCGGTAAAATGTACTCTTTATAGCAGGAGATGCAACGTGAGCGATGTGTGTTGTCGTTTGCATTGCTCGAACGTCGCCTGATGTACGAATTCCAGAGTCCAATCTAACGACATGATCTTCCCCCGTTTCATTCTGACGTGTATAATTCGCTGTACTGTATTGAGGTCAACGTACACATTGCCTAGAGAACGTACACATCATGAGTTTTGTAGCTTTTATTATTTGTTGAGTTGTTAAAAATTAAGCTATAATTTACGAAACAAACTAAAATACTTTAGAAAACATAAAACTTGACTAAAGGCAAAACACCCAGCACATTACATCGGATATTTTTGATAAAATATAATCGATGTTCTTTGATTGAGATACATGTAAAACTAATGTGAGAAAACATTTTATTGTTATGCAACAATTTCTTTATTTTTGCCAAATAGTTTGTATGTGAATTGAATAGATAAACATTAAAATTCCGTAATGTATAACGCCTCAATCAGTCTTTAGTTTGTCAGATAATCTGCTAGAACTTGAGAAGCGCCCATGCTGAAAGTTTCTTGGACACATTGCGTAGGCATTATCTTTGTTCATACCAAGCATTTACAAAATTTTACGCAAAACAGCGAGGAGTGAAACATACGAGAGTCGGCACTGGTCGGTGCCGGTTGCTATTTCTGGCATCGTGTCGGTGAAGGTTTCAAATGCCTGTTGGGAATGACCACTCGTGTGTCATACCTCACACGCATAACCACAAACCGTAGACCGAGGTCATCCGCGAGGGCCACGAAGACTTTGCACAAATCGTGTTTCGAACCGCTAGATAACTTTTGCTCCTTGATCTTCTTATGATTTTGGCTTTGCATCTTTTGACTGTGTGGATGTTTCAGTACACGTAAGAAATGGCATGGTACTGCTGGTTGGTGGAGTACAAAGTAGGAAAAGAAAGTAAAAGACGATTGGCACCGTCGTTGCTGCACCGCGAACAATGGTTAGAGTAGATAAAGTTTCGCAACTTCATGCAAGTTGGTGGCTATGTTTCGATTGTTTAAATTGGCAGCGATTGTGAAATTAGAATGAAGAACGAAAGACCAAATAATGGCGGTTTTGACTTACAGCGACAATGACTGTGTATAAAATGAAGCAGAATTATTAAAAAAAGAAAAATAAGTCAAACTAAAGTAGTACAACTAAATTATGTCTTCTAACTTGTTATCAATAAACTTAATACAAGAAAACAATGTTTCAAATGTGACAAATCGTTTATAAAACATTTCATATTTTTTCTTATTGATACATTGGATGCCGTAAGCCTTGTATTGGAAAGTGTTTCATAAGTAGTGAATAAACAATATGTTTTCTGTATTTACTATTTGGTCAATGTTTTACGTATCTTGTTTTTTCTTGCAGTGTTCGTAAGACTACAGCCTACTGTAGACAGTCTATTACAGACTACTGAATACAGTAATGAACTTTTGCTTTCTTAAATAATACCTAATATTTAGTAATAATTACTACATTTCATTACAAATTACTAGTCTTAAGAAAATAACCAAAAAAAAAACAAAGAATTACGGGGTATAACGGACCAGTTTGCAATCGCATTCATTTTCGGGTGAGTATTTCTACTTACACCGGGTTTTTTGGCAGAGTCTGATTTGAATTTGTATCATATTTTCAAAACTAGTTTTTAATGCATTTCTTTAAGTAAGTAATATAATACTTTCTTTAAAAGTGCGAGCTGTAAAAAAGCTGAAACACCGCCAGTGTTCGGTTTTGCGTCAATATCCTTTTCATTTTTGTCAAGCGAAAAGTAAAGTAACTTGTTGAAAATCATATTGAAGGATGATGAGTACGTATAGAAGGAATAGAAATACACAACCGAAAATGAAATACTTCTCCAAACCATAGAAAAATGCAGTTGGCATTGCAAACTGGTCCGTTAAATCCTGTACGTATTTTACAAAGAATTATGAATTATTGTGCTTAAATAAGTTAGAAACATAAATAGCTTGTACAAATAACCTTCATACGTACACGAACTTATTTCACAAACAAGTGAACTAAAATTAAAAAAAAAATATCTTCCTTCTTTTCAATTGTTTGTATATTTGCTGATTGTGATATAGCACGACTGAGGATTATAGTAGATAAATTTTATGTTGAATAAAATAACACAGAAAACATTACATTTTTCAATTTACTATTATGATTGCTTTTATTTTCGAAGATACTACAAATAATAGGAAAAACAAGGTTACAAAAACCTAAAAATTGTAATAATAGTTGTCAATGTTATTGTAGTGTATAACAGTATGTATTAGTAATTAGTGTTAGAATAGTTTTAGTAACTACTGTTAGGATAATATTGCTGATTGTGATATAGCACGACTGAGGATTATAGT
>KI422572.1:30000-39808 GCA_000473375.1 Anopheles culicifacies | reverse complement strand
AGGAAAACCGAGGAACGTTTTGATCAATTACTTCTCTGCGTGTCCTAGGTACTATCTAAGTACCTACTGGACGCTGTAATCTAAGTAACTTGGGAGCAAGAGACATAGGAACATAGATGTCCCTCGGGTTACGTGTGCGTGGAGATACGATACATCATTTTCTATCATTAACTGGGCTTTTGATGGTCGATCTGAACAGCTATGAAGTTATGAGAGTTATCGGCATGGCTGTTAATCATGAGACATTAGTTTTTTTTTATCATTGTTGAATGATAAAGCTGTGTTCTTCTTCTTTCACAACCTCGAGAGGTCCTGGCCTGCCATTTCTGGCTTCTGTGACTTGAATGTACCCGCAACAGGATAGTCAGTCCTGCGTACGGGGAAACGACCCGAATGGGGCTCGAACCTCGGTCCTGTCCCTTCGAAGACCGGCACCTCAGTCTCCTCGGCCACCGAACCGCTCCAAAACTGTGTTAGCTGTGTTAAATATGGCGATATCATTCTTTAGATTGACATTTGCAAAAACTGTTCATTAAAGATACGGGCTACACGTAAGACTGCCTATTCAGTGCCAGTTGAATACAGTAAGTACATGCTAGAAATGACAGTCTAAGAACTTTGGAGATTATAGAACCACAAAAAAAGGAGAGTCAAATGCGGGATGATGAGAACTACACGTGAACAACATGTTCAACTACCATTTTTTCATGATACCAACACTTAATATGTTTCAGTCCCTACCCGTGACCTTTAAATATAACTAGTACTACCACTTGCATGGTCTAAACAACTGGTTTGCCGTAAACTAGGACAGCAGCGTAATGTTTGTGGAATATAAATAAACATTACTAACTAGATTCCCGAACGAGCGTGCACGGGAACGATCTGGAACGAACTCCAGTAAACATAGTTCACTAAATGGAATGTTAACCCTGGACCAGATGGAATGGTGTATGTAACGGAAAGAGCGTTCGTAAATTATTCATATTTATTGCTTGCAAGACGCTAACAAGCATTTGAATTCTCTTTGTAGTGGATAAATTGCTTTCCATAGTATCCCTAACGATTCACATATAATTGTTCACAAATGACCTGAGAGGCAAAGATCAGTGATTGTTTCGAATGATCATAAAAATGAGGAATGATGCATCGCTTTTGTGTGTCACCTTTTTTTTTCTTCTATCTATTACATACTTATGATGTTTTTGTTTCTTTTTGTGGCTATCGAAATCGTAACTTTGGTGGAATCACGAAACGGAAGGAAAATAGAGCGCATCTGTCGTTTGTACATAGACATATCAGAAGGGTGCGTTGCAGGGACACACTAGGGGCAGAATATTTTCCGTTATTTTGGTTTTTGTTTTGCATATTTTTAGCGTATGGCTACGGTGAACCGTATCGAATCATTTTGCCCGATCACTGCCGTCCACCAACACCAATGGGCAGACAGCGAGTAGTTCATCCGAGAAGAAAAACGGCCCCGATCGATGGTTCTTAAAAATAGTACTACCCGAACGCATCATCTAGTCTATTGAGTTCGTTCAAATATCCGGCCGCACTGGGTACTGGTGGTCGTCCTACCGTCGGCTGATACTACGGACTACGGTCCGGGGTTGGTCGAACTATCAAGGCATATGTACAACTGTTTGGACATCCACGCCTGCGTTGAAATTCTGCTCGCTTAAAATTCGTTTTGAATCATTTGTGGCGTTCCACTAAATTCACCGTGGATCGTCAGACCTGCAGCATCATCAGTAGGAGTAACATGTAAATACGAATGCTTGCACAGAGTCCATGCCCAACATCGCGCCGCTCCATCTTGCTAGTGAAGGGAGCGATACACGATCACACACCGTACGGTAAGACGGCGAGCATTGTTTTTTACCGCTTGGATGTGATTATGGTGGGGGTGTGCGAACAAAGTGACCGGTACGGTGTTATTTCGTGTTCGCATGGTAAATTTATTCGTGGGCCAACGAAAGGCACATCGTGCACACGTTCGTGAACCGGACGGATAAAAGCGGTCAAGAATGTGATAATTTTAGCTCTAGTCATAAGGGTTGTTTTTATTGTTTTCCGTGTAACGGTATAGGATACGCACACGGTGAACAATATTATAAGTTAGCTAATCAACGTTGTTATTGAACTATTCAGCTTTTATACGGTAGTATACTATAAGCTAGATATATTTCTGATAACGTATTTAGTTGTATAATAGCAGCAGGATAAATGAAGTTTGTCGTTGCACTTTGCTTTGTAATTACTACTTCTTTTGTTGTGACAAATATTGCGAAATACGATGAAGATGTATGCGGATGAGATAGATTGCACTATTTTTGATGCAGTTTTTGATTTGAGCGATTTTCCCTCTCGTTTGTATTGTACCGATGATTGCTCTTGCATCCATCTTTGCATTCATACACCTATTTGAAGAAACATAAATCTACTCATTTCGTCAATGACCATGCGCCTCCATTGATCATTTGGTTTCACTCACGACTATTGGTGTATGGAAACAACGATTGTTTCTCAATTCAAATTGTAAAATTGATTGTAAAAATTAAAACCCTGCAATTTCATCACTTCATTCCAGCCTCATCGATTGCTTGTTTTTATTTGGCTTAATTGGAATTATAACGTCCATTCTTATATGCCATTTTTAATCCGAAAAAATCATGCTTCGAACAATGTTTCAAATCATGAGAAGGTGTCATTATACATCAATAAGCACCAGGAGTGAAAATTTCATCAGATTTCTAAAGAATCGCCTGCACACCTTAGCCATAACGTATTGAGCAAAGCATTGTCTTTATCCTAAAATATACCTTCACTAAGGCCCTAGGGGCAGACAAGTGAACCGGCATTTAGCGAGTGTCTTCGGCCCCGAATCCGTTCAAATTGGCCCACAAGCTTTGGTCCGCTACCGACAACCAGTTTCATGCTGCCGTTCCCGCTGCCTCGTGTCAGTCGATCGCCCGAGAGTCAAAATTTGCATTCCGCAGCTCGAGCGTTCCTTTCTAGACCAAACAGATGATGTTAGAGGAAAGGGAAGGAAGAGCATTATTGGTTCTCCTTTCAGTACTGCACATACGCACCAGTGAACGCACACAAATAGTGACACGATACTACTAGCTTAAGCTACGGTGGTTTTCAGCTTTGGTTTGCATTATTTTAAAAATAGCTTACAACACAATTCAGCTCGCAACCGGCGTTACCCACCGTATCCGTTTGCTATTGGTGAAATGTTTTTGTCAGTAAGAGATTCGGTTATTCGCTCGCCTCATTTTTCAGCATTGAATGTTGCTTGATAATTATGCTGCCCTATGTTAGCGGTTGTCAATGTTTATTATGTGTTTCTAACGAAAGAAAGTCAACATATTAATATGCACATTCGATAGAAATCTTTAGCAATGGCAAAGGACATTCGAAAGAATAGCTTCTTAGACAGATTCGATATCACTGAGTTAAACAACACTTTAGCTACACACTTTTGAACCAAAGATTAGATATTAATTTTATGACAGAACCGTCCGCTTTCATGCGTTATGTGTTCAAAACATATCAGTGCGTACGATACTGTATGTCGGGTTTATAATTTAAAACGAGACTTTTGGGTATTGGCATTATTAAGTGCCTGTGCCTATATGACTCGCAGTATACTCGAAATGACAACACCAACGATTACGCCAACAAAAGCTTCCCTGACGCGAATTACTAAACGACGGTGCGTCAGATCGGAGTAATGAGACAAAAGAAACTAGCCAATAGACGCCAACAGGCGGTCGTCAACTGCTGCTACCTTGCAATGCGTTGTATGCGTCAGCCATCGAATCCAACCAACCTGCCGGCCGGCCGGATCAACCTGTGATGAAGAATAGAAAAAAAGTTCCTTCCTTTAGGTAATGGGAGTGTGTGGGCATGGAGCCCTCGACCTGCCCGTCGCCTTCCGACACACCTACAATTGACGGATCAGTCACAAACTGCACCAGCATCCTTCCGTAGACCCATCGTACGACCTGCGCCGAGCCAATCCAATTACATACGTCGATCACACTGTGCTTCAGATGGCACAACTCGCTTTGCGAGCGTGTGTGTGTGTGAAAGCACCATAATCATCATGCGATCGTGTTGACGAGAAATCCACGGCCACGAACCAGCCCAGGAAAATGACTATCTATTTTCTGCGTGCGCAAACGTTCGGCTAGCTCGCATTGCTAGTGCAAGTTTTCCGAAAGTAGGCCTGCTGACTTATGTACTCGGTGCTGGTGGTTTATGTACTTACTGTCGGCGCTACAAGAGCTACATAGGACCGCCTGGCTGCGAGTGTGCGTGACGGCACGACGACCTCCAACTCGGTTCGCACACACACGCAACGGAACACACATACCACAGCGCGATTTTGTAGGAGCTGGCGGCAGTGGAGGCTAGGATGCGAGCGGCAAATCCCAGGCATTCGGCCGTGCGATCAGATTGCGACGTATAAAAAGCAAGTTCCCCCAAATTTCGGTTAGAACGGCTTTCGAACGCGTAAGTGATAACATCCAACATTTCACAGAGCTGAGAGCACACGATCCGAGCGATCGAGTGAACCAGCGATTCATAGGCAGAGTTAGTGGTGGGAGCGTGTGTGTGTGCGAATGGTTGAATGCGAGCGAATGGGATTGTGTGCATGCGTGCGTGTATGTGTGTCTAAGCTGATAACGGAGCATTTCATCACAGGATTCCCCCAAATACCTGATCGGCTGATAGGCACGAGCCTCAACTATTTGTGCGTGTGCATTCGAGTGTTTCATCATTATCATCCTGCTGGCTTTGGATTTGATAGCCATCAGAATTGGAATTCACCAGCGCACCAGGATTGGCCGCAGTTCATCTACTGGGGCCGCTGGTCAGCAAGGATTGTGCTCGATTGTTTTGCACATCAAATGGAAGTGAATAGGAGCAAGTGACTAAACAGAAAACACTGAACAGTGGTGTTGGTGGAAGGACATTTGCATTGTAAGGCTGTGCACGGAATAACAAAAGTGTGATTGAGCAAACAAGCAATAGGAATACAGTGATAAGAAGCAAAAAAAGAAATGGCGTACACTAATCGCGCTTTTGGATGCGGTGGTTACGAATCAAGCAATAGGAACTCTTGGAGCTGATAACGATGATTACATAATCGTAATCGTGTTTATTAACGGTGAAAAAGCGGATAGCGGAAAAATGGGCACATTTTCCGACAACGAAACATCTTGCGGCCAACCATGTGAAAGTGCTGCCTGCTGCTGGACATTGTTGGTCGCTATTGCTAGCAGCACGCACACAACCAACTACCGTTCTACAGATGGTGGATTGCGGATGGAACATATTACCTAAAATAGCAATACAACGCGAGCAATTTGCATATTTGGTGTTCACACATGCGCATTGGATACCCGGCCACTTGTCTCCCTTGCACATGGATCCAGTGAACATTTTCCACGTCCTTGGTGCCTTCTGTTTAGCCCGGTTGCCCCAGTATGTTGAGCCGCACGGGAGCCATGTTTTTTTCGCGAACATTAAAAAATGGTTAGCTCGTTACGACCAAAATGGTTTCCTCGTCGCTACCGTTACTCTTACCCCTGGGACTTCTTCAATGGAAAGTACCCGTCCTCCTCTCGCAATCGCCCCGATGGTGCAGATTTTGCCCGGCGGCGAACGATGGCGGCTCGCTCGGTTACGTAAATAGAACACGCACAGGTCGCGCATACCTTTGCTCTTACCTAATCCTTGAGAATCGCTGTGCGAGAAAAATAAACCCCCTGCTTTTTCATCATTACCTTTTTCGTACGCCCACCCGTTCGCGATCGTGCCTGGGGCCAAATGTTCGCACGATCGTCATAGGGTGCGCGCGCACACACTCACCCTTTGCAGTGCATGCCCTCTGCTAGCAAACCGACGAAGGGAGCTGAGTATATAGCTGAGTCACTGGCCGACGACGGGCTTGGGACGGGTTTTATATACTAGGGCGGATAGGTTTTACATAGTAGGTTTTTTCGTGGGACTTCATTCAACTGGTCCGCAACATTTGGTCGGCTCACTTAATTCGATCGTACTCCTCGACGGTGGTGGATCGTTTCCGAGTGAACACGGTGTCTTTGAGCGATTTCGTTTGGTTGACCGCTTACCATAGTGGATATTGAGCATTGAAGTTAAAGTTGAGCAGTCATAGTTCAACTGAGGTGAGCCGATGCGAGTTGATCCTGCAGCAATTATAATACGACATTGGTGTGATCGTCAATGGTGATCGTGATTATTTAGCTTGGAGTTTGGAGCAACGAGTGAGAGTGGTTGTTGGAGAAGTGAACATTTTTGAAGAGTTTTAAAAATAGTACTTATAGTTCTAGCCTACAACAGGTGTGTGTGCAAGTGAATGGCTGATGGATTATGGAAGATAATCCTAGTGATCTCTCACTGCTGGGCGTTTTGCAAAGCAATTAACCGCACTGCAAGGCTATTGGATTGGAATGGTGGTTTGAATGACTAAAAATAATTCAAACGCCTTGTCGAATTAGTTTCGCCATTCGATGAAATTGAGAGGGTTTTTATTTCTACGTGTTGTTTTCTAACCGCAATGCCGTGCTAGCTGTTCGCGATCCTAGTGATGCGGTACCTACACAAGCATGCATTTGTAAAGTGTTAAAAATATCATCACATCGAGGTCTATCGGTGGAAATTAAGCAAACCGAAACTGCTCAAATCATCATCCCGCAGCTCGTTTTTCCTAATTTTTGTCTCTCTCTTTCTCTCTCTCTGTTCTTCCACCCGTTATTGTAATGCTGCATCTGGCCGTGCAAGTCGCACATACAAGTTTTCCTTGAGGAAAACTGTCGGCTTGAAATATTTCACAAGCATGTTGGCGATCGATGTTTGCTCGTTCCTCACCGTTCTTGTGCAATCGCGTAAATGTCTCGAGGTGAAACCTCGCACGCGCGCATGCTATAAATATAGATGCTTGGGGCGCTACACGCATCATGTATACCCCCCCAGCAAATCTTGCATAACATACGGAACCGAATTCACGAAATGAACTCGTTGTTATTTTCACTTGGCTAAGCTTGGCGACGGATGAGTGTTCTGTTGCGTGGGTTTATAGGAATGTGTGTGTGTTTTTTTCTGGGATTAGCTCTACCAACAGGTGGGAGTTTGGGAATAAATCATGCATTAGGAATGCAAAGAACATCTCTACAGGGTACAACAAATAGTTGGTAACACAAACCAGTGACTTTCCTGGAGTATCTCTAAACGGTTGAGCTAACTCTCTTGGAATGTGATATCTGACTCACTTTCCAAGAGAGTAAGCAATAAAGCAACCAATAGAGATCCAGAAGAGTCACTGGTTTTGTATTACGTTTGGATATTTTCGCGTGAAGCCAGAACTCACCATATGTGCCATCAAATGCTCCGTTATCTGTACAATCTAGCAGCTTTTATGTAACCCCCATAAACTCGTAAGGAAATTACTGACCATGATTATTTTGTTCTCTTTTTCTCTCTCCTTTCCAAACAGGACGAAAAGCAAGGGCTGAACCAAAATTGTGCCAAAACCAAATTAACGTGTCTCTTTTAGCCCGCGTCTCATTTCGAAAAAACTAATCCAACATGCCGAGGCCACCAGTTCAGGTCGGAGATGACCCCGATCCAACTGAGTTCCTTTTCGTTTCGCTTGAGCAGAAGCGTATCGATCAGAGCAAGCCGTACGATTCCAAGAAGGCTTGCTGGGTTCCGGAAGAGAAGGAGGGCTATGTGTTGGGTGAAATCAAGGCCACCAAGGGTGACCTGGTCACCGTCGCTCTGCCGGGTGGTGAGGTAATACATTCGCGCCATCGAAGGACTCTGCACTAAGTGGCCTTGCATATAAGGCACACCCACAGAACATAAACACTGCACATCTGGTAGCAGACGGCTTGCTTCTATGTTGTTGGAATGATTCTTTCCCAACAGTTCAACAAGACTTATTTCTTATTTCTTTATCCGTGAACGACCATCTCCCTCAACTGGTGAGACCGGAAGCAATACAGTCCTTGTCAGATGATTGTTTGATGCACATTCAAACAATGACTTGATGGGAATGTATTTCTCGAGCTCAGTTGTTACAGTGGAGATGATCGGATCATCGTACATGATACACACTTCACATTCACAATTGACCATTTGTCCATTTTCATATCTTATCGAATCCACTTCAAAACAACCGACTGACACGGGTATAAACAAACAATCACATGCAAATTCATCTACCGGGTCGCACTACGATTCCCATACACTTGCGCCAACGTACACCACGGAACAGGAGAAAAACTTCAAAAAGGAACAGCTTTCGCAAGTGAATCCTCCGAAGTTTGAAAAAGTCGAAGATATGGCCGATCTGACCTATCTGAATGAAGCTGCCGTACTCCACAATTTACGCCAACGATACTACTCCAGACTGATCTATGTAAGTGCAAAAGCGCAGGGAACTAATTACTGTGTCCGTTCGTTTCCGTTTTCTTCTCGATACCACTTGGCTCTTCCGCGGGATACGTCATTATTTGCTTGATCAAAATGATCACTTTTTGATCGTGATCGCAAACAAAACAAAAACTCTCCATGTCGACACCACGTTTGGCTGGCGTCGATAATGCGTATCGTACCAATCGACACGCTCTCTGTGGCTTGATGGTGTACGCGTTAACGTACATGTTACGTGAGTACAGACCAAGGACTTCAAGAAGGATTTGGTGTCCCAGGTCAACCCACCGAAATACGAGAAATGCGAGGATATGTCCAACTTGACATATCTTAACGATGCCTCTGTACTCCATAACTTGAGACAGAGATACTACGCTAAGCTTATCTACGTAAGTATCGCTACAGCATGGCTAAGATGCTAAGCTATGATATATGGTTAACACTCTTCCCTACTTCCATTTCGCTACTAACGAAATACATTATAGTCAAATCATTTGTATCAGTAGTTTTTGATGTTCAATAATCATCATTAGTAAAGAAAAAAATGATCACATACTAAAACAAACAAATCTTTTAAGACAAAGTATTGATAGTGCTCATCGATCATTTTAACAATTTATCACTCCTTACAACATCCATTTACCCTCCTATCATAACTCTCCCCTCGTTAAGGCTTTGTGTGCGCATGAAAAATGTCCAAAGTACGACAGCCGCAAAAGCAGCACACCATCTCTCTCTCACCAGAAAAGAGGCACGGAAGTTAATCCCGCTACTAGAAACCGGGACACGACCTAGCACAATACTAGAGCCATCAATTTTCCGTTTCGATCGACAAAAAACCCTACGATCGACCAAGACCTTGCGTATCGGTTATCTATAGTAGAACAAGATCTACCTGAAACCGAACGTATCTCCCGTATCATGTTGTTTTGTATATTTCTAAGAAATGTCCTGTACGATATCGATGCATTCTAATTTTTGATACTATGTTCTTTCTGCATTTCGCTAATCATCACCACCGCAGACCTACTCGGGCTTGTTCTGTGTTGTCATCAACCCGTACAAGCGTTACCCACTGTATACCAACCGTTGCGCCAAGATGTACCGTGGCAAGCGTCGTAATGAAGTGCCGCCCCATCTGTTCGCCGTCTCTGACGGTGCCTACGTCAACATGTTGACCAACCACGAGAACCAGTCTATGTTGATTACCGGTGAATCTGGTGCCGGAAAGACTGAGAACACGAAGAAGGTCATTGCGTACTTCGCCACCATTGGCGCTTCGGGCAAGAAGGACGAGAACGCGGAGAAGAAGGGCTCCCTGGAAGATCAGGTC
>KI422572.1:15000-25000 GCA_000473375.1 Anopheles culicifacies | reverse complement strand
GCTGGCCTGTATTGATCTGATTGAAAAGGTACAACGGCAACAGGATGTCTTTGGATGACTCATTATATAGCGCTTTAATGCTGTGAGCCAAATGTTTCCGACTTGTTTTGTCTAAGTATCAGCTTAGATATCTACTTCCAAAAGGCCAATGAAAGGACCTTCGTAGGTGATGTTTCGTTACTTTGCAAAAAAACAAAAAAACTTTCGGGAAAACTTCCTGTTAGAGAAACAGCTTCCTGATAAGTACCTTCCATCCAGCAACAGGATCTAGACTATCCGGAAAAAGACCGAAAGAGCAATGTCTTTTCTATCCTAGCTTATAAAAAAAACATACCATACGTATACTGGCGAAGAAAATATGGAATTTTCTGACCAGCTCCCTTTATATTATTCTTCCACTGAAACCCGTATCGAAATCTTCCACAAATCGAAATGATTTCGCACTGTCACTAACCTCTATCCATATTCCTCAACTTTTTATCCATTCCACCATGGTTGTTTCATGTTGCTACTTTGTGTTTGGATCGGTTACTACTCGCGCCATATGTGACGATGCGCAGTTTAACGGATTCGAGCAGCTGTGTATTAACTTCACCAATGAGAAGCTGCAGCAGTTCTTCAACCACCACATGTTTGTCCTGGAACAAGAAGAGTACCAGCGTGAGGGCATCGAATGGACCTTCATCGATTTCGGCATGGATCTGCAGCAGTGTATTGAACTGATCGAGAAGGTAGAGCTAACTCGGGACTGAACTCTGCCACGCTGCCGCCAATGCCGCGCTATGCTCGATGCTGGAACCCAGCGTCACTAGACTGGATGTTGTTGTGTGACTGTAGTTTACTCACGTTGTACCTTCACCACCTACCGATCGGAAAACGAAGCTCGAACCTTCGATCACGATCTCAACTAAACTGAACCTCTTTCCCGTTTTCTTTTCTCTCTTTCTTCTCGTACCATCCTGTATAACCCGTACCATCCTGTATCGCTCTGTGTGTTGTCATCATTAACCCGTACTGCCCCATTTCTGCCCACCTTGTTTACGCGCGTCCGATGGTCGATTCCCGCCATCTTCGTCCTTATGTCTCTGCTCTTGCCCGTGCGACAATGGCACAGAACAACGGTTTCAATCAGCTCTGTATCAATTTCACCAACGAGCGGCTACAGCAATTTTTCAATCACTACATGTTCATCCTCGAGCAAGAAGAGTACGAACGCGAAGGCATACAGTGGACGTTTATTGATTTCGGGCTTGATCTGCAACCTACGATCGATCTGATCGAGAAGGTAGTACCGAAGTGGTAAATTATCTAATCGCCTAGAACCATCTATGCCTTGGGGGGAGTAACTGGAAAGTTATCCCTGTGGAGGATTTTGCACAGATAATGTCTTTTGTTGTTTTGTTTTGTAAGTAGTGTAGTACGAAAAGTGCTTCACAAGGTTTTTATTTTTTTCATGAAGCACTTCCGAAATTTTAGCTTAAAATAACCGCAACAAAATAGTGCAAAACCATTATTTTTTTTCGATTAAACCACTGTGAAGTTATCGCAGAGGGTAGAGCTCAGAGAAACAGAAGGATCCAATTTTCCTCTGTTAGTTTTTGTTTCTTTTCTGTTTTACCCTGTTGTTGTTAGAAATGAACATAGTTTTGTATTTTTACCAAGGGCACCATTTTCAAAAATTCAATATTTTTTCCCTTGTTTTAATACCTCCATCCATACCATGGTTTTTTGTTGAGCTAACCTGTTTTTTTCCTAGAATTAGCCGCTATTAACATTATGCTGCATTGATGCTATTTGCTAAATCTACCAACTGGTAAGTTGAGCGTGCGTGTGCGAAACAAATGTAACCTAAACTGCAGCTCAAAAGAGCATAGGCACAAGTTTTTATTAACGTAGCGTTAAACTAAGAAGAGATTTTTCTTACGGAAACAATGCTAATTGCAACAATTGCTTTGCATGCCAACAGCAGCCGACAGTCCATAGCGTTCAGTTGACTAATGGTTACATTTTCTCTCCCATTTTCTACAACCTCGTGCTTGATGTTTCGGTAAACAGCCCATGGGTATCCTGTCGATTCTTGAGGAAGAGTCTATGTTCCCGAAGGCCACCGATCAGACCTTTGCTGAGAAGCTGATGACCAACCATCTCGGCAAGTCGGCTCCGTTCATGAAGCCGCGCCCACCGAAGCCAGGTATCCCGGCTGGTCACTTCGCCATCGGTCACTACGCTGGTGTTGTGTCGTACAACATCACTGGATGGCTTGAGAAGAACAAGGATCCGCTGAACGACACTGTCGTCGATCAGTTCAAGAAGGGTAGCAACGCCCTGATGGTTGAGATCTTCGCTGATCATCCAGGCCAGTCGGCTGATCCAGCCGCCGCCAAGGGAGGTCGTGGCAAGAAGGGCGCTGGTTTCGCCACTGTCTCGTCCTCGTACAAGGAACAGCTGAACAACCTGATGACCACGCTGAAGTCTACTCAGCCTCACTTCGTCCGTTGTATCATTCCCAACGAAATGAAGACGGCCGGTGTCGTTGATGCTCACTTGGTCATGCACCAGCTGACTTGTAACGGTGTACTTGAAGGTATCCGTATTTGCCGTAAGGGCTTCCCTAACCGCATGATGTACCCTGACTTCAAGCTGCGGTAAGTATCTTCAACATGATCTTCCTATTTGCAGCGACGTATCTACATCGTTGAAAAAACAAAATGGAACCTTGAGATGTTATCGATACCTGATTCGTTGTTGAGCTCTAGGAACCAGCCTTCTCTGAAGTGGATAAACATAATCGCTGATCTCTTCGTCTCTTTTCTGTCTCTTCCAAACCCTTTTTCCACTGACTATTTGGCGTCGTACTTGATTGCTTTCCCTTTGTGTTACAATCTGTAATAGTTATCTGATCTTGGCCCCAGCCGCCATGCAGGCTGAGACTGAGGGAAAGAAGGCAGCCGAGAAGTGCTTCGAAGCTATCGGTCTGGACCCCGACTCGTACCGTATTGGTCACACTAAGGCAGGCATCTTTTTACTATGAATTTTCTTCATGAAATCCACTTCTTGTCCGTGTCACCTGTATTGTCCATTTGTATACCCATGTGTTTTAGCCGACACGATGAATAATGATCGGCCTTGTCTTTATTTCCCTAGTCGCCCCTGTACGTGTCTGTGATTCGTGTCGATTTGTGTTCCAGATCAATGCATCGTACCCCATCCTATCAGTTCCATTTACTTGGATGCGTCTTTCCAAGCACTAGCAACAGTATCCACCTGGCAAAACATTCAAGGACTTAGTCTTGTCGAAAATTCGCTCATATGTGCCGTTACATCCATGTATTCATACTGTTTCTGTCCATTTCTTTTTTTTCTCCTGCTCCTCCAACCTATGTGTTTCAACCGTCACCTGCACGCATCCGTTCCAAATACAAATACAAAAAACTCTTCGAATCCACCATCATGACAATACCGAACGAATAGGTACATGATCCTTAACCCTAAGGGAGTCGAGGCCGAGAAAGACTTGAAGAAAACTGCCCAAGTCATCATGGATGCGGCTAATCTTGACTCTGAATTGTATCGTCTCGGAAACACCAAGGCATGACCCCAGTTACTCTTTATACAGTTTTATACTCTAAATCATTACTCTGCCACCTAGTGTATTGTGCTGTTGTTTGATATTTGCCTGAATCCGAGAGCTGATCATCCGATCAAGCCTTCTTCTTTTATTTTTGCTTTCTTGTACACCCTGCCGGGTTGTCTGCACGTTATGGAACCGACAATGAGCGATCAAGGTTCCGATGTTCAGGCGAACGTTCTGTTACTACTTCAACACTCCAAACCAACACCAATCCCTCTGCTGGTCATTAGGGATCCTGACTTTGCTTCGGTTGACTCTGCAATAACCAGTGATGTACCTCATTGCAGAAGATCAATTACTCCCACACAGCCACTGTGTTTTTCCATCTGCCCCCACTGTCTTTCTCTCTCTCTTTCTCACTCTCTGTGTTGTCTCACATCCCTGTTATTGGAACTCTTCTCTACTAGCTTTCGTGTCATCTATTGTAACCTGGAATGTTCCAAAAATTCTAATCACAGCCAAATGAATTGGTATCTGTTTTCTTTCTTTTCCAATATACGTTCATCTACCAATGATTCCATATCGAATTGTGCCAACAAAATGACCAACAATTCGAACAAAATTTGCTCATACGACTAAAACTCCGCCAATAGCTACAAAATCCTGAATCCCAAAGCCATCGAAGGTATGGACGTCGAAAAAGAAGGTCGCAAAATTGCTCAATTGATCATCGATGCCGTTGGGCTGAATTCCGATCAGTACCGTTTGGGAAATACCAAGGCATGAACATTCAATTTAGTAAACGTTTTAAACTTTGTGCGAATTGGCATTAGTAGAAATTGGCATTTAGACTGTTGTTAATAGTATCGCACCAATCATGGTAGTGTTCGTAGTATTAGCGGAGCGAATTAGTAGTAGAAGTAGTAGAATCAGTAGATGGACTACCCATTGTACAAAGTAGCGATCTCATTTACCTGGCTAGAGGTTACACGAACAAGACCGTGAACCTTTACAAAACCCAACACGAATGTATCGAACTCGGGTTGAAACGAACGGAACCATCGCAATCCACTTGCAAAGCTGACTGAACGCGATGTATTCGTCTGTTTTCGATTCGAAACCACCTACAATCACTTATCTCGATGCGTTCCTCTGTATTATACATTCCACACGTGTTCCACAACCTGTTTTACCACCAAACACATTTATTATTGCACGATATATATTTTTATCTCTTCACACCACAATCTCCACCACCACCACTACACGATCCCGTTGAAACGCAGATACAAAATTCTGTGCCCACAACTCATCAAAGAGCCTTGCTCACCAGAGAAAGTGACTCAGATCGTACTCACCCACATACAACTGCCGGAAGAACAGTTCCGCATGGGCAAGACCAAGGTATAGCTGGCTGGTCTATCATGTGCACCATCCGATCGAGCGTGTACAAAATATTTGCCTACCAGCATGTTGCTCTCCGACACTTGCTTACATTTATGTTTTTTTTCTGGCCCCATCTGAAAAACATTACCGCATGCAAACACACTGCCACACCCTGATCTTACACGTGAAAGTTTTATGTGTGAACTTTTAAAAATAATCTTCGTCATTTGCCTTCAAATAGCACTGACTCATAAAACCCCATTCCACCACTAGCTGGAGGAATGGTGCAGACAGAATCTGACAGTAATAAATTCTCTTTTCCCCTTCACACTTACCAATATCTTCCTTCCGAATCGCTAATAAAACCTCATAACGTTAGATAGCATTTTTCTTTCATCTCTCTTTTTGCTTCATACCGTATCGTTAGACAACTCATATAAATATGTGTTTTATGTGTATCATACCTAAATGTGCGTGTGTTGTGTCCTTCATATTCACTGTGTTTCATCGATTCACCCGCCCATTTGAAACCCCCATCAATGAAAATGTGACGCAGACGACGATCTTCTTCTAACCGGTTGTATTTCTTTTTACACACGGCACTTTCGTACCGCTGTGGCGCTTCCACCATAACTTAATGCTGCCGAAAAACAGGTCTTCTTCCGTGCCGGTGTCCTGGGTCAGATGGAGGAGTTCCGTGATGAACGTCTCAGCAAGATCATGTCCTGGATGCAGGCCTGGTGCCGTGGTTACCTGTCGCGTAAGGAGTTCAAGAAGATGCAGGAACAGCGCGTCTCCCTGGAGATCGTCCAGCGCAATCTGCGCAAGTACCTGAAGCTGCGTACCTGGGCCTGGTGGAAGTTGTGGCAGAAGGTCAAGCCTCTGCTTAACGTCTCTCGTGTTGAGGACCAGATTGCTGTGAGTATTTTTAAGCTTTAAGCGGCAGCACCGTCGTACGAGTTAGCGACTTGCGTCACCAATGGCTACACTAGCGCTCTGGAACTGTTGTTGCTGTTGTCTAGGGATCTCTGATGTTGGTTGATTGACGGTTGCGAGCACCTGTTACCGGTCATATTTTACGCGACACAGATTCTGTGGATGACCTGTGATCTCCTCGCTTTCCCAACCAGAGATACACTTTTTCACCTGGCGTGAATAATATTTCGAAACCTTCCAACTTCGTCTAACAGTACACACCGCTTACCGATGTCTAACATTGTGACTCATAGCGACAGACCTTCTGCAACATGTGCCGGGAAGGTGTAGAAATGAGATCTAAATTTAAGAAATCGATCTTTTCCAACCAGATCCGTTCCATCCGTTTGATTCCAAAAATACAGCTGGTTGTAAAGGGCAGGACAGGGCAGGAAGTAATGTGTTTCGCATTCCTCCACCTTCATTCGGTAGCGCGTTGGATGAGAGTATAATTTGAGTGCTAATGATGGAAAACAAGGCCATACCCGTTCTGTTATGGTGGCCAGCCACTTTAAGCTACGTTTTGCTGCAACTTTTTTTTTCAGCGAGACTTGGGCGGAAAGGTATCCTAAGATTATTTATTCAATCGCATCCCTCCTTCCGTTTCAAAGTGGATTCGACATCGTGTTTGTGCTATTTTCGTTCAGTTGCGGGGATGCTATAAAACGTGTTTTTAATGCGATTTGGTCCCGCAGCCCCACGTTCGTGTGTGGGCGTTGCTGGAAAATTCGGAAAATTATTACTCAACCGTAGGAAATGGAGTGCAGATTGCTCTCTACGCGCATGCACACGAACGTGAATTGCGAATGTCATATGCGTGTCAATCGGAATGCGCATGAGTGTGTTGGCTGCGAAGGTGGGATGAGGTGATGATGATGATGATCACTTACCACACCTTGGAAGCTGGAGCTGTCTGGTCATTTCCATCCCGGCTCCAGTCGACTGTGGGACAGTGCGCGGACCTCTACCTGAGCTTTAGAACGGTCCAACGAAGCAAGTGTGAATTTTAGTGAACAAGGCTTAGTGCTTTGGGTGATAGTTTAGATTAGTGCCTGTGTTCACATTTGATAAGAAATCATTGATGTGCAGTATTGGCCAGCAGTATTGAATGCATTGTGAGGCAGTCAGAAGTGTTTTTTTAGTGCTATAGCGAACGTATTAGTTTGCATTTATTATTGGCAAAAGAGGACTGTACGGTTACTGCTGTACATAGTGCAACCTTTGCTAGCATTTAGCAATCCTAGAACCATAATAACGAACGCGAGTGTTTCCAGCGAGTATTAAACCATGGAACAGCCAATCGAACCCGATGTAGAGGTTACCTTTACAATGCCTAGTTTTAATTTTTCCGCCGCTCCGATTTCCGAATCGGATGCGAAACAACCACAACCAACATCGCTTCCTGCAACGACAAACGCAACAATTCCAGCAACTGGTGGTGATAGCGCAACTGTCCCAGTACCTGCCACACCGAAGCGAAGAGGCAGCGCAGTGAAAGAGCACACATCTGATTCTAAATTACAGAAACTAGAAGAGAAGGCCCAGAAGGCTCAGGAGGCCTATGAGAAGGAAGAGAAGATGCGCAAGGAGCTGGAGGCTCTCAACAGCAAGCTGCTGGCTGAGAAGACCGCTCTGTTGGATTCGCTGTCCGGTGAAAAGGGTGCCCTCCAGGAATACCAGGAGAAGGCTGCCAAGTTGACCGCCCAGAAGAACGACCTGGAGAACCAGCTGCGCGTAAGTATTTCGTTGCTACAGTGAATGTGGAAGGAACATTCCTTACAGAATGTGTTATTCTATCCACACCTTGATTAGTTTGAAATGCTAAAAACTGTATTTTTTGCTATTTGTGCATTGACGTATTGATCAACAGGACACCCAGGAGCGCCTGGCTCAGGAAGAGGATGCCCGCAACCAGCTCTTCCAGACCAAGAAGAAGTTGGAGCAGGAAATCGCTAGCCAGAAGAAGGATGCTGAGGACCTGGAACTGCAGATCCAAAAGATTGAGCAGGACAAGGCCTCGAAGGATCACCAGATCCGCAACCTGAACGACGAGATCGCCCACCAGGATGAGCTCATCAACAAGCTGAACAAGGAAAAGAAGATGCAGGGTGAGGTCAACCAGAAGACCGCCGAGGAACTGCAGGCCGCCGAAGACAAGGTGAACCACCTGAACAAGGTGAAGGCCAAGCTGGAGCAGACTCTAGATGAGCTGGAGGACTCGCTCGAGCGCGAGAAGAAGCTCCGTGGTGACGTTGAGAAGGCTAAGCGCAAGGTTGAGGGTGACCTGAAGCTGACCCAGGAGGCTGTCGCCGATCTGGAGCGCAACAAGAAGGAGCTGGAGCAGACCGTCCTGCGCAAGGACAAGGAAATCTCCGCTCTGTCCGCCAAGCTGGAAGACGAACAGTCGCTGGTTGGTAAGCTGCAGAAGCAGATCAAGGAACTGCAGGCTCGCATTGAGGAGCTCGAGGAGGAAGTCGAGGCCGAGCGTCAGGCCCGCGCCAAGGCTGAGAAGCAGCGTGCTGATCTGGCTCGCGAGCTTGAGGAGCTGGGCGAGCGTCTGGAGGAGGCTGGCGGTGCCACCTCGGCCCAGATTGAGCTGAACAAGAAGCGTGAGGCTGAGCTGGCCAAGCTGCGCCGTGATCTGGAGGAAGCCAACATCCAGCATGAGGGCACTCTGGCTAACCTGCGCAAGAAGCACAACGATGCCGTTGCTGAGATGGCCGAGCAGGTCGATCAGCTGAACAAACTGAAGACCAAGTGAGTATCCCGTACTACCACCCCGGTCGGGTCTTTCGGGACCCTTGTTTATCCTTCTTTCACAGGGCGGCGAGACAATGTGCTGCAAAGATGGAGCCTGTACGCCACGATGGGTTGATGTTTGGTTGGAATGTGGATGGTTGATCTAAACTACGTGTTCTCTCTTTTTTCTTTCTCTCAATCTCTATATCTGTCCATGCCCAAAACTCGGTCTATTGCTTCTCACACGCTCGTGGGGCGTTCTTTGCGGTAAAATGAAATCAATATGCAATACTAACTAGGGCTGAACACGATCGCGCTAACATGTACAATGAGCTGAACAACACGCGTACCGCCTGCGACCAGCTGTCCCGCGAAAAGGTAACGTATGGAGAAGCATCTGCTCTTCCAAACTACAGATGACCGCGTGCGCATGGTTGATCAACAGTACAGAAATCTAAAAAAATACCCCACAAAAACCTCCACACCTCCACTGGCAAAAAAGTCGAAGGAAGCGACTTACTTACCTATTCACTCCATACCGCACATCCAACCAGCAAAATTCAACCAACGTCGCATTTAAAGCACTCCACTCCACGCCGAGTACCAGTATCATACGAGCAACACAACATCGACTACAGTAGTGGCGATATTGGGCACAAATTTGATGTGCATCATGTTTTATATGATTTATTTCCCTAAATGGTGACAGTTAATGGCAGGCAGAAATCACATATTTTCCTCTTATTATCATCACTTATTTTCCTCAGAGCTGAGAAAGAGCGCACGCAATACTTTGCTGAGTTGAACGATGCCCGCATCGGTTGCGATCAGCTTTCCAACGAAAAGGTATACAAGATGCCAATCATAATCCGCGTTCTTGTGCTCTTTCTTCTGCTGAGTACTACTGATCGTACTAAGGAGTTTAATTTCATAGCTCTCTAAAACTTTCTACCTAAATCACTTTTAACAGTTTTGCTTCTATAATGTTTAAACAACCTTTAATCAAACGCTCCAGCTGTATAACAAATGGAAAAATGAAGCAATTTCTTCTCGCCGAATTTTGCAGTTGCTGTAAATATATCGCCTTCCTTACGGACGTTTCGACGTCAGCTATTTTGAGTAACATCTTCATTGGTATATTGGCTACTACCTTCACCAGATACACTATACTTACCATTTCCATCACTAACACACAAAAGCACACAAATTGTTACTGTACATATTGGTATCACTTACCTTTCATTACACTGACACTTGTTGATCTTCGATACAAGACTTTCCGCTAAAACTCACATAACCATCATGTTGATACATCACGCATCATCTGTA
>KI422572.1:0-10000 GCA_000473375.1 Anopheles culicifacies | reverse complement strand
AGGAAGGAAAAGGGAAAAGAATCAAATCTTGAAGATATGCGTCGCAAATGAAAGCTAAGCAAAAATGAAAAAGAGACACACACACGAGCACGAGTAAATGATTAGGACACCCACCATCATGGATCACACGTACGTTTGATGAGACAAACGGTTTAACGTTAAGCTAACTTCAGCCCTTTGAACTAACGCGATACGACAGCTCATCTAGCGGTCGAAGATTTGTTCTTTTTTTTGGCACTTTCCCCTTCCTTCTTGGGTGCACTTCCGCTTCTCCCGCTCGGCCACACCTGCAACCCTCGATTGCCACAACAGCAAGGTATTCCTGGTCCCTTGGTTCCTGGCGAACGGTGCACCATCGAAATCGACAACCGAAATTCTACAACATCACGAACCAGTGCGTTATGGTGCGGTTTGCGGCGAGATGAAGCGCCGACCTGCACAGATTCCGTGGAAGACGAATATCAACTAACGAATGCGACCCTCAAATGCACAGCGACCAGCGTGAGGCGAATGAGCGTTACAAAGAGCGAAAAGCCATACCCCTTTTGCAGGAAGATGAAGATGAATGGTAAAACAAAAACATTCACACTAGGGCAACAAACAGAAGACACAAGAGCAACAAAGTTGGTGACGACGAAGGTGGTGTGGGATATTCGAAACAAAGAAGAACCCTGAAACAAAAATAACGGAATAATTAGAATTAACAGCGCAGCAAACATCGCTGTGGAACATCAAAACAGAAATGATAATGATTTGCAGATAGTGTTTATACAGTTCTTTTTTTTAAATTCTACTACTATCCCATTTTGCTTTTGTACACACCACAAACCAACCATGTTCAGTTTTCGTTATTCAGTGACCCCGTGGCCCGTCCGTGGGATCGCCCTCTACTCTTTATCTGTTCCACCCTATTTGATTTCACACCCCGAAACTATCCCCAACTATGCCACTGCACAACACAATTCCACAATTCGTTCTGAGTATGGTTTTGTACGTTGTTTCATTTTGTATCCGTGGCAAATAGTTTTCGCTCTGAATGTTTCTTTTTTTATTATATTTTTTATAACAAAAGTAATACAAAATGTATTTATTTTTATAATTTAAAAAAAAGGTTGAGAGACGGTAATAATAACGAAATAAGATACTTCTATTCGAAAATGTACATCCTTCCGATTATTGGATTATTCGAGTTATGCTAGTTGAGAATGGCCCAAACGGGAAATGAAAGAAATCTGTGAACGGAACCGGCAGATGGAACTAGGTGGAGTGGTGACATTTCTCTATTTGCGATCTGTTCGGTAAGGCTCTACGATCACGATCGGGGATGATATTACGAGGAATGGTTAGTCGCAAGATGCCAGTCAAAATCATCATAGCTTAGATTGAATTTAGTCATCGCAGTCAAAGGGTCATTCGTACTATACGCGCGTCTAGTTTGATCAGTCGATCGAGTAGTCATAATAGTCGACAATTGTGGAATTCTTCAGATTGTAATTTTGACCACTGCGCTGGTCTCAATCACAGAACGATCAAGGAATTTAAACAAAGCTATCAAGCAATATGGCTCAGAGAGCTTTATCAAATGCTTACGAATAAACCCTAGATTTTGTTTCGCCATTTCTACATGCCATTCTACATTTTCTAGTGCTGGTGAAAACTGAGTGTGTTGCTGCATGACAACTAGATAATAATTCGCCCAGAAAGACCAACAAATGCTGCATGGCAACTAGATAAGAATTCGACCCGATTTGTAGTAGCACTTCGTGAAAGGAGAAATCCTTAATATGAGCAATCGACAGTGATTCATTACATAACAGTGTATCGCGATCTCGAAGACCTGGCAACCAACGGGAAAAATAGTAATACCACGGTAGTAGAAAGTGCTCTAATCGTGCCTTTTGGCACAGAAAACATCACAGAACTCTTCCAAGCAGCGGGAGAAATACCTTTACGCAAGGAGAGTTTAAAGATATCTCACTCAATTGTCCACATTTTCATTGTAGAGGGAAATCCAATCAAAGCATTCCAATCATTTGAATAAGTCCGTTGTTCTAGAAGCAGTCCTCTGAAACGTCCGCGTCGCTATAACCGAAATTGCCTGATCTTCTTGAATTACCTCAAATGTGTGTTATGTTCTGACCAGTTTAGCTATCAGCTATCGACGCTTCCTGAAACATAATTGTATAATCGTCAACCTCTGCTTAAGAGACCCACGGACAGCTATTCAGCGTAGATCAACTGAGCTACACTTCGATGACGGTGAGTACCGAAAACATCATTAGCTTTCATTTCTTTTGCTTTTATTACATCATGTAAAATTAATTCAACAAAGCGACATTCTTATTTTAACCGTCAACAACTTCGTAGGACTTCATCTTCTGTGTTCGAACCATTTTTATGGCGAATGGTGGGTAGGTGCACTGAAGCTTCCAAATGTTTTACTCATTTATTCATTTAAGTATACTATCTGCTTCAAGGGGTTAACAAAATATTCGTATATACTAAGGAAGTGGTGAGGGAAGTGGCACATATGATGGGATGGGATATATAAGAGAAGTCTTTCATTTTGATTGCGGGAAGGGACATGCAGTAGTAAGTCTGGCAAGAAGGAAGGATATCCAGATAATTCTTAACGTCATGAACGAATTTGTGAGTACCGACAGAGTCCGGTTTCGGGTGCAAAGGTACATACCCTGTGAGGGATTGACGAGTACTCATGCGAGGGAACACAACCTGGAGTACACCAGTCAACGGCGGCACAGTCCAAAGAGGGTTGAACCCAGCAGATACATAAACCCCAGCACTTTACAGATTTTACATAAATGATTCCCAAAGTGATACCCACTAGTGGACGTTCGGCAGTATCTAACTGGCAGATGAATATATTAGTTGACAATTTGTTCGTTTTGCTGTTTGAAAATAGATTATTGTTGGGAACCTCAAACACAACATAATTACTATCGTTCTATGGGCATGAATGCTGTCTTAAAAGTAAACGCAAGATAAAAAAGCTTGAAAACCAATGCTTAAAACAGCATGATTAATTAATGTGGCTTAGTTAAAACCATAGTTGATCAATCAGACTAAAATATTTTTTCGAATTCGGCAGAACAAGGCTCTGAGGATCCAAAGTAATAACACTTCATTAATCAGAATTAAAAATCTCAATGTAAGGATCAATTAGGCGCACCTTCCATACCAGATTGCATGACCAAAGTCAACCATATCAACTTGCCTTAAATTCCTTTTAGTTAAAGGAAAATTCACTGGACACAATTTAGAGAAAAAAGGTAGTCGAGAAAGCCTATGAACCACCAACGAAAAGTGCTCAAACTTTGTGGGAATACTGCGAAGACACTGGAATGCATTGCCATGCAAAATTACTTACTTACTAACTTATCCGGCATTGCAAACACTTCACCGCCTTCGTCAGATGCAGGAGTCCTCTAAATAGTTCACTGTCGAGCGCCTTCGTCTGCTGATTCATGTGGTCGACCAAGAAGACCTTTTCTGCGTAGCCCGGTGTCTTTCACATGACATGGCCAGCCCATCGGCGTTTTATTCGTTACACAATCGTGATATTATCATATAGCACTTCATTATAGCGACTCCTCCATTGTCCTTCCTCACATACGGGGCCCAAAATGCTCCTGAGACGCGGCTTAGAGGGTTTCGTTAGTTTTGGATAGTACTAGGACTTAGTAGGTTTCATTTAATCCCAGCTTTGTACTCCCCAACAGGTGTTTTGAGCGGAGAAGTTTCCTCGAACTTTAGAAATATCGGTTGGCGACCAGTACCCTAACACGTATCTCAAGATCGATGTTATTGTCGACACTGACCTTTGACACAACATAGGTAAAGTTTTAGACGCCTTTAAAGGTGCGATCACCTACCTACACGTCATCCCTACCTAGGTCAGGATTTATTAGGAAGCTCGTTAATCTTCAACTCGAGCTTTACGCTGCCTTCGCGATTCTCTTCTGGGCATTTGTTGCACAGGAGAGTCTTAAATCAATGATGTCTTAGGATCAGCGTTTGTCATGAACTGGATTGACTTAATGATGATGGTGATGATAAGTCCCACCCCTTACACTTAGTTTCACAAACTAGTGTCCTCTTCAAATTAGCAAGATTCTCAGTAGCAACTTTTACTACAGGTCGGATCAGAATATCTATATCCGGGGAAAGTAGTATCGTCGACAAGGAAATAATTGCAGTGCTAGTAGAGAGTATGATAATGGCCTGAAGGATTACACTGGAGATGACAACGACGCTAACAAGGCGCTCTGACGGCTGTGAAGGACTGCGATGATTTATAGGTTTGGCCCCCTATTGGAACTACGGGCACACTAATATCCTCAGGCGCATTAGTTTTAGAAAGCGTACCATATATTCCTCTGATGCAAATGCATCCACAAAATGTACCAAACACAGACTTCAGAGAAGCAAAGCATGTCCTAAGCGCCTGGAGAGATAGCCAATCAGAGATCGGATGCACTTACTCTAAGAGAGATAAATGCATATATACAATGTCCAATGAAATTACGCACAGATTTTAATTCGTTCTTTAAAAATCGTAGAGATATCCAATTCTGTTTTATTGCACTCGCAAAATGTTGATAAATTATTTAAAACTTTTATATACGGTACTCCGAATTTCGTTCGTTTACCTAACGCCAGCGATTTATAATGACTGCGAGTTTATGGTGTCTTTATATGTTTTTAAAAAAATCATAACTTACTGTAATTTGCCACACTGACTATTCCTTAACTAGAGTGGTAGTGAACTAAAGCTGTTACTACTACTGATGAAGAAGTTTTTTTTTTCGTTTTCAGCAAATCCCTGTCTAACATTGCGTTTGCTGTGCGCCTACGATGGTCAACTAGCTTGACCAACGGCACTAATGATCCAGTCTATTTATGGGATTTGATTTTTTTCTGCGACTTTTGCGGCTCATACTGCTTGGCGTGTACACGAGCAAGTTGCAAATTTTGAGCTATGTACTGTGAAAACCACGAGCTGGACCGCTTACCAACGTCAAATTCGTCGCATGTAGCTAGGAAGACACCGTTCAGCTGTGGCAAGATCGCATGATCAAGTGTTGGAAATAGGTGGTGTAGATAGTGATCTCCAAAGGTGGTTAAAACCTTCAGTAACGATCCTTCGACGCCTCGCCGCTCGACAATCGTTGCCATCTGGTACAAACCGAAATCGATGTCCTGACTGTTGGAAACAAGGAAAATGTTACTGACATTCGAGGCTTAGGTACTGTCGCTATTGTAACGTACGGAAATAAATCACCAGAATGTAGTGCTTTCGGGTGGTGATGGCCAGCGCTAAGCCCAATCAGACCGAAGAAGAAGCTGGCCATCAGCACCACAAACAGCCACATTTGCAGAATCACCGCGATCTGGTCCGGATTGGTGGCGTACATGAACGCTGGCATAAGAAAGGGGACGAGATCATCCAGATGGAATCGGTTCTTTCCCTGATTCAAACTGTCCAACAATCGCTTAAGATACTCGCTCGGAAAGATCGATCCGTATATGAACGGTCCATAAAACCAGGAACCATAACGCTGGACAATGTTCTTAAGATCCGCCCACGGTAAGTAGCACAGGAAGGGTTCGAACAATGAAATTTCCATATCGAGCATCGAGTTCGGGTATAGATGATGCGACATCACGTGAGACACACGCCATTCCCTGCAGATCACACCAAGGTATAGGTTACGAGAGCCGCCCGCTGCCAATTTCTGCCACAAATACAACCAACTTACCGATAACTCAGGAAAGCAATATTGAAAACGTACATGCGCCAGTTGTCCCGCTGATGCAGGAAGTTGTGTGCGGCAATAATGGTTGCATTCACGCAAATGGCACAAAGTAAACCGACGACGAAACTTTCGTGCCTTACTGCCAGATAAGCCGTCGCCAGTACTGCTCCAATCAGTGCATCCAATATCCGGCGTGAGTGGTCCTTCGGAGTCATATCCACATGGCCAAGCTGCTCTCGAATACGCCGCTTAAGCGTTCGGTAGAATCCATGCTCATGAAACGTTAGCCTGACGTTTCGTGGCTGCGCTGCCTGCCGAACAAAGAACTTCGGAAGCATTTGTTCCGCCCGACGACTGATGTGATGCGTTTCGAATGCTTCTGTAATGTCCGTTCCCTACAATACAATCAGTCAAGAATGTCAGGGTCAGCTTGGTGGTTCCCATCATGACGCGTTAGGTCGCACACCTTCGTTAATCGTATCCACTCGGTGCCTCCCGGATGGGTACGTGCAAAATCTTCCAGATCGTACAGTCCGTCATTGATGCGCCAAAGACCTTCAGCACCATCGTCGTACCGTCTGCCATCCAGCCAGCTGTGCACACTCTTAATCGGTTCGTCGCGAAATGTCGGATAGCGACGCGTTATGTCCGTCGTATAAGATGCCGCCGTGGCCCGCTGCATCTCTGACAAATGGGATGACTTTCCTTCAAATTTTTCGGCCATGGTGATGCGACGGCCAAAGTGTGCCAACTGAGCGAGATAATAGTTTTTGGCGGCATGAAAGAGAAGTAAAACGTGAGACATTTTTTATGATAATTAATGTTGACTGTCACCCAATCACTTGACCACTAGGGGGCACTTTGAGCGGATCTGCTGGGAACTTTCAATAATGGATTAGTCGATCGTTTATCACACGGTGGACGTTGACCGTGAACTTGAGCGCGACACCGTTGGTGGGTTTTGGAGCGCCACAGCGCTTAACATGTGACGTAGCTTGCGTATGTAAATGACGAGTTTTTGTGCTCGCCACAGCGCTGCTCGCTGGAACTAGACTGTTGTAATGTTTATGACTAAATGAGGAATCCTGTCATGTTCCTTCGTGCGTGTGACTTTGAGCAAAAAAATCCTTTCCCTAATTTATGGTCCAATCTATTGAAGGACTACCTGTTTCCGTTCAATCGGATTACTGCATAATACGATTGCCTTATATAAATTGCCACCTGCTTGGGCGCGTCGTTATTAAAGAATTAGTGTTTGGTTCCGTTGCTTCCTGATACCAATCATACTCATTGATCATGTAGGTTGTCTTAATGTAGGCGCTTTACAGTTCAGGAAGATATGACCCGAATCATTAACAAATTCTAACTGTTAAGCGATGAGTAGCTCATCCGTAAATAGTAGAAGAACGTTGCAAGGTTGAGGAGAATCAATCCAATCATAAAGCTTTGCCACATGTAAATCATTATAACCAAAAGTAACAAAGTTTACTTCCTGGTAGTGACTAGTACAAGGGCATTACGAATCTGAAACCAGTGCCAGTAATCTCCTGAAACCTGAATCTATAATTCATTAGTTTGATCAGTTATTTAAATCTGAATCTGTTGTTTGAAGTCAATGTTTAATAAGATATGTTATTTTGATACACAGCATATCTATTGGCCATATTGTAAAAACAAAAAGTAAAACTGATTCTACTCAGTAATTTAAACTGGGCGTATGGAATAAATTCATTAAATGAATGAAAAAATTCTAAAGTGTCTACTTCATCTGTACATTTCATTTACTCTCTATCTCTATCAATACTCGCTACGATTTACTACTCCGTGAGTGTGTTGCATTTTATTATTCTTCTTCTTCTATGGCTCTACAACCTCGAGAGGTCTTGGGCTACCAATTCTGGCTTCCGTGACTTGAATGTACCCGCAACAGGATAGTCAGTCCTGCGTGCGGGGGAACGGCCCGAATGGGACTCGAACCTCGGTCCTGTCCGTTCAAAGACCGGCGCCTCAGTGTCCCCGGCCACCGAACCGCTCTGCATGTTCGTGTTGCATTTTATACAAGAAGTAAAAACAACCTCTGCTACTGCCATAAAACACATTTGTGGAAAGTCACATGTTTTCCTCCCAACAGCATGCTCGACGATCAAGATTCATTCATTGGTTCTATCCTTCTTCATGAAGTTGTTGCCTCCTGTCCCCTGTTCTCTTTCGTTAACTTTAATTCAACGATCCGTTCCAGACTTTACGTTCGCCTCCTGAATGGGTTATCTAACCTTTTTGACTTTGGTTCACCATGTTCTGAAATCATCTTCGAGCTCAAACTCATTCTATGCACAATTTTACTAATCCGCTTTGATCGCGTGAAACAGCCGGAGTCTATATCTGATACATAAAATTAAATATTCAAATTTTGAAAGAAGCAGTTCCAAAAACAATAATGCTAAAATAAGTTTTGAGTCTTCATCCCTTGTATTTCTGGAATATGGAAATGCCAATCGGTTCCCGTCTGATGATCGGGTTAAATGGAACCATAAAAATTAGAATATACTCGATACCAAGGTCATACCACGAGGTCTACCATAAGATACCATAAACGTACAACAACCAACATTTAATGAACGAAACATTCAAGTAACAATGTTTTGATTCGCAAAAGAGAAAAATTGGTTTGTAAAAAAGAATTTTATAAACATTTACTGCATATACTTTCTTTTTTTTTGTAATTCAATTCATGTATGACCACTAGGGGCTGGACAAACTGCTCTTTATTTTTAAATCAATAATTGACTTTTTGTCTGAAGTGGTATTGAGGTCAGAATATTAACTATTTTGGTAACATCATCTTCGCCCCTATCTCTCGTCGTCTTTTCCGTAACTTTTATTTTAAATTGTACTAGTTACACCCGAAACTTCTTCCATACTTCCAACCTTTTCAGTGCCAAATTTCCAGTCTAAAGCCAAATGTATCCACATTCATTCACAAAACATACACTCAATCAAACTGGAAATGGCTAATAAAGACATGAACTGTGCAGTATTATTGAAGGTTCAATATAAAAATATAGTAATTTCAACAGTATTTTTATATAGCATCTGTCATAAATTACATTTAACGTCTGCTACTATTATTTTATTCCTCCCGTTACGATCCGTTTGCTGTACAACAAGGCATTTGTTTTAAATCTAATTAATATTATCTAATTTTTGGAATGTAGTTAAAGTATGATCAGATCGAAACACAAAATAAGCGTTCATTAGAGCAGGAAATAGACTTAATGCATGGCATTCAACATTTTCCCTTTATCATATCCGCTTGCATAAACCAACGATTAGCCAACATTTGTACAGCAACCCTTCTGACCGCTAGCAGTTTTTTTTTTTGGGGGTTTTATCCACCGACGCGTTTACACTTTATTTCTTACGAATGTGATGCGCACGGTGCAACAAACGTTGAACTAAACTTATTCATTCCAACAAGATTGCTCAGCACGCTCATTTCACTGGCTGTTGTTTTATTCATACCAAACAATGGCTGTGTTCAGTCATGCACGAACTGTACCCAAGCTGTGCCATATGTACGTTATTAAAAATAACACAAAACTCTCACTTTCATTAAATCACCCACCAGATTAAATATATTGCGTACGGCGCGTGGTGGAAGTGAAGGTAAGCAATAAACTGACATATACCACCAGGTATGTTGTCAACATTGGCGACCTTAGGAAAACGGAGGTTTTTAGTTTGTATTTATGTTTTCCGGCACAGTTTGCGTCACAGCTCACTTGTGTACGATGCATCATCGAGCAGGCTGATTGGCACGATAGGAAGTACACGAGATGCAGAAACTCTCTCACCTGCTGGGACCCGTAACACTTTGCGGGTTTAAATTGGGTTTCTTTGTGGCTGTGTGACAAAAACTCTTGACGTATAATCCTTGGCACCACTGAGCACCTCAAGGTTTAGCACACGATTGGGGTAGAAGTTAAAATAAAACCATATTTAGCACTCACATACCCGAACAGCCCAACCTATTTCAGTCCAAAACAATGGTTTCCTGTTTTGTGATCCACCACCTTCATTTTTAAGGGTTCACCGTGACGCATTGATGAGCATTCTTGAAGCATTTGAATTGCAAATGTACCCAACGAATAGAATTCGCACGTGGACTTTAAGTTGGGGGCTTAAAACATTTAAAATGGAAGATTTTTTTTATTGATACTCGT